>UESW01003919.1:679441-844572 GCA_900491605.1 Calamus simplicifolius | reverse complement strand
CAGCAGCTGCGAGGGCCTATCAATAGCTTCCCCCGCCTGGGCCAACTGGCCCCTCCTCTCCGGTTCCGTCTTGGCCACTGTGGGGATGCCCTCTCATTGGCATCTCTGTCGGGATGCTCTCCACCAGCCCCTCTGTAGGGGCTGCCTTCGCAGGAGCCGTGGAGGCCTAGGCCGGCTTGCCCTGTGCCTTTCACCAAACTTTTTGGCCGGCCTTAGCACCTCGCCGGCCTCCTCCCTTCTCTTCCGCATTGCCGCCTTCAACTTCTCGGGAGGCAACTTCATCACTGCACAAATCCAACGGTCAAAAAAGGAGAAATTAAGCAGAAGAAATGCCGAAAGGGGTGAAGTCTCACGCTCACCAACTATCGGGGCCAATTCGGTCTCATAGTGGTTGGCCTCAGCCAACAACTCCATGCAGGGAGCGATCTCAGAGACATCAGCGGTCGAATAGCTCCCGGTCCCTCTCATCCACGGTAGAGTCTTATTGGGGCCGGTGTTAGGATTTCGCGAACTCGTCCTTACTCCGTCCATATGGGCAAACAAAATTGGGATTTCCATCCTTGACCTTAGAAGGGAGTTTCAATGATAGGGTCCTACCCGACCTAGAAGTAAAAATCCACCACCCATCTTCATTGTGGTGGCGGAGCTTATAGAAGGCTCAGAATAGAGAAATTCTGGCTTTCGAGCCATGAAAGAAGCATAAGACAGTGAAGCAACAAAATGATCCAAACTAAGTTCGAAGTCAACTGCGCTGGAACAAGATCGCACCTATCTAAGAGGTTGAATGAATGGATGGAAAGAAAGATGAAGCCCACACATGAAGAACTTCTCGTCTAGGGCTACCCGGCTAGGCTGATCGGAGTTAACCCTATCCTCAAGCCCAGGTGCGGACAGGCGGCAAGCTAGGGACCCTATACCTAACCCTGAGGTCCTCTACCTCCTCAGGGGTCATGATGGAAGTTGCCCCTCCGGCCCTGCCAGATTAGAGGTGGTCACTGGAGGAGGGGCCGGACGGGCTGAGACGGTGGAGCTACCCTAGCAAGCATTACCTAGGTGGAGATGCCCTAGGCAGGGACACTCGGGGTGGTGGCGATTAAGCGGCTACTGTCGGGCGGTCATGTATGGTGATACCATCGACCGGCCGACACCTATGATGGATCAACAAAACCTCCTCCTCCTCTTCCGAGGATGGGGAAGTAGTCACGGCAAGCCTCTTGCCATCCCTAATGGCACAACGATCCATGGACTCAAGAGAAAGAAAACAAAGAACCAAGAAGACAAAAAGGACTAACCTGGTGTCAGATGAAAGAACATAAGGTTTGGACTCTGAAAGCTCAAAGACTCTAGGAGAGATGATAGGAAGGACGGTGAGAGCATAAAGGCGCGCTCAGGCGAGTGAGGCAATTTATACTGAATTTTTTGAATCGCCCCGCCCGAGGCTCTGCCATGCGGCCGTCCACGATTGAGGCATGCGTCCAGCTGTCCACAACTCCCCCTTCGCTCGAGATATGGAGCTTCGGTTCCGCACAGGGAGCGAGATCCATGACCAATGATGGGACGTGGGAGTGGTGGCCTAATGATGGCACCTGACTTTTCCGTCCCTCGAGAGACACTCCTTGACGCGCGCAAGATCGGCTCAACTTTTTATGCTTTTTCTTAAACGCGGATAAACTTCGAAGCGACATTGCCTCGGAAAGGCACGCCCCTGCTTCTGACGGTTAATGGCACTCTAAGCCGACAATTATGACAAACTTTTGTGCTCCTTTCACCCAAGAGCCAACAGACGCATGGCCCCTCGAGCTCAGAAGCGAGGGGCATCTGATGTGGCTGGTGGCGCCACATAGGCCTTAACGGCGGAGCTAACTAACGGCCGAGGGCCAAACGAAGTGACCCCTCCCCTCGGCGGCCCCGTTTCTCTAAGGCGGCCCTCATTGGCCCTGCTTCTCCAAGGCGGTCCTCGGCGGCCCCCGCTCTCCTTAGTGGCCCTCAATGGTCCGCCCTTCCCACATGTTTACCACGTGAGCCAAACCCACTAACCACCTATCCCACACACCCGATGAAACCAAGCCCACCAACCACCTATCCCACGCACCCAATGACCAGGCCCACCAACCAACTGGCCCGTGTTCGACAAGACCAGGCCCACCAACCAACTGGCCGTGTGTTTGACAAGACCAGGCCCACCAACCAACTAGCCCATGTGTTCGACAAGACCAGACCAATCAACCATCTCTGAACTCACATAATCACCATGAGTTTAGCAAATACTCTTCTCC
This sequence comes from Calamus simplicifolius, assembly GCA_900491605.1. Classification (NCBI taxonomy): domain Eukaryota; kingdom Viridiplantae; phylum Streptophyta; class Magnoliopsida; order Arecales; family Arecaceae; genus Calamus; species Calamus simplicifolius. The sequence goes on along the minus strand of UESW01003919.1, from coordinate 842,296 downwards.
ATGAAATCCTACATGATTGATCCCAGACGAAAAACCAAGGGTCCTTAAAAGGCCCATGTGTTCGACAAGACCAGGCCCACCAATCGTCTCTAAACTCACGTAATCACCATGAGTTTAGCAAACACTCTTCTCCATGGAATCCTACATGACTGATCCCCAAACGAAAACCAAGGGTCCTTAAAAGGGTAAGAGGGATCATGAGTAAGGAAAGACATTCTGAAGACACTTAATACACTCAAAGCACTCAGAGAATAGTCCTCGTCTCTAAGCATTTTCCTCAACAACTTTATCAAGCTTACAGCTGTGACCCCAGTCACTAGCTTGCTCGTTGGAGGGTCTCCGCCGAAGCAACCTTCTTGCAGGTCTCTCGCTGAAATGAAGCTTCATCAGCAACTTTATGGAGCCCTCTGACATCAATTTTTGGTGATCGGGCGTCATCACCCCATGTCTGATATGTCCAAGTTTAGTAGCATGATTTTGGAAAAGAGGCTCTCGCTGGACCTTGTATCAAGTTAGGAAAGCCCCGAAAACGCAGAACATTTACCAAAAAAAAATGTTGTTTGGTCTACATCTATTGCCAATTACAAACTTGAGTACAAAGACTTGCTCAATTCCTGGTTAGGAGCAGAAGATATGTTTCCATAGGCTTTATAAATAAATAACTGAAATTGATGCTCTCAAGCATGATGATGGTGATACGACCGAATTTGTTGCATAATATGCCAAAGAAATGTCAAAGCCATAAGGAAGAGTAGACTCTCCAACTTCTGGTGTCGATCTTTAAGATTTATGCACTTGCTTCTTAAACAAGTTGTGTTCAAGTTAAGTAGGCATTGGTTAGCTACTTTATGAGCTCTGTTGCTGCTGATTTTTGTTCTCCGGCCTGGGGATGATGTACGTCAGGATCCGGGTGCTATCTCATCCTGATAGACCTACAAAATAGTCATCACACAAGAATCGAAGGGGGTGATCCCTGCGGAAGACCCTCCAATGCCCAAGTCAGTGAAAACATTCAGAAAGCAGATAAGAGAAGAAGGTTGTTACAGAAAGATATCCCAGAAGGTTTTTGGAAAGCAATGGCCTCTGCTTAGATTGTGAGGGCTTAGAGTTGCCTTAGAGATGCATACCTGGAGGGTCTTGGGACTTAGTATTTGTGCGCTGCTGAGAAGGTAAGCAATTACCTAATTTTTTGGACGCGTTTTAAGGAGTTGGCATCCGATAAGGCCGAAATATCGTCGGTTACGGGGATTGGCAGTTGATGAAGCTGACAGACGCTTTATCGGGATTTAAAATCCCATTAATCATGGACGGAGTGCTGTATTTGACTTCTGTTTCTATTTTGGGAAGCTTACTCCGAAATCCTTACGATCGGAGTGTTTCATCCTCTGAGATATCCGGCATGGTTTGAAGCAATAATGGCGCTTACGTTGAGGGGATGAGGATTGATCTTGCCGAGGTATGAAGATGGCTCGGTCCTTCCAAGGTACGAAGATTGCTCGGCCCTGCCGAGGTTCGAAGATAGCTCGATCCTGCCGAGGTACGGAGATTACTCAGCCCTGTCGAGGTTTGGAGATAGTCTAGTCCTGCCGAGGTACGGAGATAGCTCGGCCCTGCCAAGATTCGCAGATGGCAGGGGGCGTCACTTGCCCTTTTCTGTAAAGAAGAATGGACATATTTGGTAGTCAGTGAATCAGAGCTCAGAAGTGGATATTATCATCTGCCACGTCTGTTAATCGATGTGGTGACATTTTTACCCGCATCAAGCTCTATGTAAAAGTTTCATTTATGCATGGAAGAGATACATGTTGAGTTTTATATGTAATATTAAATATGCCTTTTCGATTCACTTAGTATAATCCTGTACAAATTTGCAACTTCAAGAACAGATATGTGGCCTAGAGCTTCAATCACGTGGTTACATTCTGGCTTTGAAGGAATTCTATTATTGTTAGCTTCTGCTATAAAGCTAGCTCACTGCTATTGGTATGATCTCATCCAGGTAGGCTTTGATTTGATAAAAGAACACATCCCAATGGAGAACCAAGCTTGAGTATGGTGGTAAGTGTTGCATTATATGAGAGAGCTATAATTGAAAAATACCTGACGCAAGATGGTTGAAATTTTGTCGAAAGGAGTTGAGTTTTGACATCAAAGTGATGAAGTCTTAGAGCGTACCATGCTGATAAAGATATTCTGCTCCATTTGCTAGCACATGTATGCATATCAGAAAAAAGTAACTAAAGCTTTGGAAGTTGCAATGACATGCTTCATGCAGTGCTCGCAGTTTTTTATGTTTCTGGTAACACGATCTCTATAATGACCCATGGGTGAACTTTGATAGGTTTCTGGTTTTAGCTACTAGTGTGGGAGCCTTCCACCAGAAAAAGAAAGGTGACATGTCAATGTGGAGATGGTCATGCGACAATCATGATAGATTTTAAAAGATTTAAAGATGTTTGCCATTTTTCTTTTGACACAGGGCATGTTCACAAAATTTTGGTCTCAAGTCACTGCTTCGGTTTATGTAATGACAGTTTGCACGCTAAGTTCTTTCTCAGTTTCTCTGATTGAATCAAAACTCTAGTTCTGTTGATTCTTTTAACTGATGCTTTAAACAAAGCTTTTAGTCTCAGACTGATTTAATGTTATAAATGTGTATTACTGTTTGGTCTTACATGCTACAAATGCCTCTTGTTGATATAGGAAAAAAATATGTGTAGATATTTTTACCTCTCATCAAAAGCATGGCCCCATGCTAGCTTTGTTGAATTAGTAACAGATCAGGAACAGATCCTGGCATTGGTCTGGTTCACGCTCCATTTGCATTATTGCCGATGCCATTTCCAAAGGGTTACTGCTAATCTTTACATTCCAATTAAATTCAAATTAATTCTACATCTAATCAACCTGGCTTTCAAGTATGTACGCAAAAAAAAAATTGTCATTAAAGAGTCATGTGTTCTGATTCTTTTCTGTTGCTGTCAAATCACTTCCAGAGAACGCCGAGCAGAAAAAGAGCTCCGTAGGCTTTCAAGGAGATGACAAAACTGCTTCCTTAGTCAGAAACCTGCAACAAAAGTTTCAGACGATGGTTCCGGAAGAGACCCTCCAACGCTCTATTTAATGGTCTTGAGAAAAGCACTAGAGATGAGAATAGTTCAAAATCCTCTCTTTCTCGTTGCGAGTCAGGGTTTTTATACCTGTTCGGAAGTCCCTCTTTCCCTTCGTGGATGACCGTTGAATCACGTTGTCCGTCAGACGCGGGGCGCCGTAAGTGGTAGGTGGGCGCATAGCTTCTAGACGTGCCGTAAATACGATAACTGCCCGTGACCTGTGGTCGTGGGCTAGTGGCCATGTGGCCGCTCTGAGCACTCGTATGGTTGCCGAAAACCGAGTTTGAAGTTGGTTCTGAGATTAAAACCGGAAGTCGAATCCGAGGCCGAGGCCGAAGCCTGGCTCAAGTCTGAGGCCAAAGCCGAGGAAGAGGCCGAGGCCGAGGCAGAACTTGAGGCAGAGTTCGAGGCCGAGGCAAAGCTCGAGGTCAGAACCGTGGCCGGAGTCGATTCTGACGTTGGGACCAACTGCCATATTATTATTAGGCTTCAAAAATTGTGCAATCTATTAATCTACTATCCGTGAAGTGTCATCAAACACATCACATAGTAACATGAGAAGATTAATCTTTATTTATATTATCTTTCAATATGTATCACTCTTTTGATGAAAAAAATTGATCAATTAATTGGTGACAGAGGGAAGGAGAGAGAGATCAAATCTTCTCCAGTCTACATAAAAACTCTCCAAAAGTAATGAAATCTTTTTAAATTTGCATCCAAATGAACACGAAAGATCGAACTGATCTATAAGAATTTCTATTCAAATAAATTGATGCATGATAGAAAAAGGAGGAAATCGTTTAGATAATTTCCTTCCACAGCATAAAAGAAAGTTTCCAATGATATATCCCGCAAACGCTGTCAGTTTCCGTAATGGCTGCGAAGCGGCGAGGCCCCACGACGCACTGGACCGGATCCGTTACGGCAACGGCCAACTTACCACGAAAGCAGCGCGGATTCCTGTGTCGTCCCCCGCGTGCCGCCTTCTGTGCCTGAGATTCTATTGAGTCTTGCGGTGGGACCCACGCAGCGCAGAACTGCCGCAGAGAATCCACGATTCCACGTTCGGGGCGGGCACGGCTCCCTTGGTCTCTCTCCAAAAGAGCCCAGCAGGGGAAATTCTATTCGCGCCCACAAAAAACCTCTCAGCACCCGCATTTAAAAAAAAAAAAAAATTACTAAGTACACCCACATGGTTACTCACTACACCCACCCATATTTTTTAATCCCTAAATTACCCTCACACCCTTTCACCCCTCAAAATCACTCAGCACACCCACAACCCGCGCCGCCCCCCCCCTCCCGCCCTCCACCGTTGTTCCCGGCGGAGCTCCTCCTCCCCCTCCCGGCGAATCCCGGCGGAGCATCCTCTCCTCCCGGCGGATCTCCGGCGAGGTAAGTCCCTTTTTTTTTTTTTTTTTTACTTACCTCATGCCGGCGGAGCGGGTTGTCCGGCATGGGAGCTCCCATGCCGGCGGCGGCCCGGCATGAGAACGAGGAAGGGAGCCGGCGGCCGCCGGCTCCCTTCCCGTTAAGCAATTTTTTTTTTTTTTTTTTTTTTTTGGGCCGCCGGCTCCCTTCCCGTTAAGTTTTTTTTTTTTGTTTTTGTGAGTGCCGGCGGCATTCCCGCCGGGAGCTCCCTCTCCGGCGGGTTGTCCCGGCATGGGAGCTCCCATGCCGGCGGCGGCCCGGCATGAGAACGAGGAAGGGAGCCGGCGGCCCGCCGTCTCCCTTCCCCGTTAAGCAATTAATTTTTTTTTTTTTTTTGTGAGAGCCGGCGGCATTCCCGCCCGGTGCTCCCTCTCCGGCGGGTTATCCGGCATGGGAGGCATGGGAGCTCCCAGATCGTTAACAGTAAACTTATTAACCCACTTGCACATAACACTACTGAATTTTGGCAATTGCACTTATTGGCTTGGCAATTGCACTTATTGGCTTCTCATTCTTGATCAATTTAGTCTTATAATTCATAAATGTAAATCTGAATATTTTGTTCAGTTTCATCATATAACTTGTCTACTTGAATTGCATTTTGATTGACGTATATGCTGATACTCAGTTTCAGATATGGATGCTGGTTCCTCGCGATTTAGACCCACGGCGTCAGCCAGAAGACGTCGTGCCGGTCATGCTGAGGCCGAGGTTCCTGCTGCACCATCGCCCCCTGCTGAGGCCGTAGACGAGGACATGCCCGCTATGGACGTTGAGGGTGAAGCTGTCGGGCCATGTCCAGGAGGTCCAGAGGATGAGTCTGTCCTGAGTAGTTTCAGGACACATATAGCAGCCTCGATCTGGAGGCAACAGGTATTATTTAATTGCTATTGCATTTTACTTTCTTTAATGTATCATTACGATGCTGTGATATAAATTATTAATGGCATTTATATTACAGGAACGGGCTCCACTGAAGTGCATGAACCATGCTGCCAAGGTAGCTGAATGGCAGTGGTGGGAATCAAGGCAATCAAATAGGAAGTTCAGGGCAATCATAGAGCAGTCGGGCCTTATAGATCTAGTGCACTCCTCTTATCGGTTCACCGATAAGATTCTTGTCTCCGGCTTTGTAGAGAGATGGCAGCCCGAGACGAACACCTTCCATCTACCCTGTGGCGAGATGACTATTACATTGGACGATGTAGCCGCCATCTTAGGGATTACTGTCACGGGTTCCTCAGTGTCATGTGAGAGGATGAGCGATCGGGAAGCTGAGGACATCCTTGTTGAGCTATTGGGTGTGTCAGATACAGATGCGCGTCAGGAGGTTCTATCTGTACGTGGTCAGTCTGTTAGGTTAGAGTGGCTGAAGAGTCATTTTCACACTGTATCTGATAGAGATAGTCATCACAGGATAGAGTGTGCAGCGCGGGGGTATTTGCTATTTTTGATAGGGTGCACACTCTTTGTTGATAAAAGTGGAACGAGGGTGCCTATAGCTTATCTTGCTCTATTTAGGGATTTGGATAGAGTGAGATCATATTCCTGGGGTGCCGCTGCTTTGACTTTCTTGTACCGTCAGCTGGGGATTGCGTCTAGGGCATCAGTTAGACAGATCAGTGGATACATGACGCTGCTCCAGGCTTGGATTTATGAGCATTTTCCAGATCTCACTCCTCATCCATCCCTTGATTATACTGATGCGAGGCCCCGCGTGCAGCGTTGGCATCCTGGCACTCCATCACGTACCTCGATGGACCATTTAGTTGTTCTTCGTGAGTCATTGGACGTTTTGAGGGCCGATCAGGTATGTACCATGATGTGTCGCTTGTATATTTAAGTTTTTTTAATTTGCTATATATGACCTAGCTGGGTATTGTTTATATGTTGCAGGTCATTTGGGATCCCCATCGTCATCAGCGAGCTGATCGTCCGTTCCTAGACATTGCATTCTTCAGTGGATGCCTAAAGTGTATGGATGTCGTAGAACCCTATCATCCTGAAAGGGTTCTACGACAGTTTGGTCGGATACAGACGATCCCTCGCGCGCCACTAGCCCCTGCGAGCCAGTAGAGGACCGACAGCAGGATCGTACCGTATTGCATATGTCTTCTTGGATCAGTTATGGGAGGAGTGGGAGGATCACGTACTGAGCCAACGTCGTAGGAGCCATCCGGTTGTCCGACCATCGGACTGTGTTCCAGGATATATGGATTGGTATTCTCGTATCACGCACTTGGTTGTCCACCCCCCAGAGAGCCGATCCAGCATATATGATCGTGCACGAACTGAAGATGTTGATGTTGATCTTGACGTTTACCGGCGGCGCTGTGAGGATGCCATCAGCATTGTACCAACACTCTAAATATGGGTCGGGTGGAGATTGCATCATTTGGGACCGACTACATGTACGATGTTATGTCGCATATGGTGATGTTCTGCAGGGTCAGCACATCTCGACTGTTGAGCCTGATGTGCCTGGACCTAGTCATGCGACACCTGATGTGCCTGGACCCAGTCATGCACGACCTGATGTTCCTGGATCTAGTCGGGCACCCACACAGCAGTATAGGCGTCGACGACGACGGGCTGGGGATTGATTGGGATGGGATTTGTATTACTTTTGCTTGTTACAAAGTCAATATTTTGTTATATGTAACATTCAAAGCAAATGAAATGAAATGAAAGTTTCAATTCCAAATTTTTTATCTTATTTACAAACATTTCATTCCATCCCTGGTGCCATTGCCGCTGGCTTCCCTCTTGATTTCGTTCGGCCACCGAACAGAGGCCAACAAATTGCCTCTGTTCGGCCCAGTGTGGCCGAACAGAGGTTTGTTCGGCCCTAACACGAACAGAGGCAATTTGTTCGTTCGGCACGCGGCTATTTGGTTGTGTGGAATGGGTCCGAGGATATGGTCCCGGGCCGTCGGGTGCGCAGACAAGAGGGTACTCAAATTATATTTTCAACCAATTTAAAATGAGTGATTTATTGAGTTATTTCAAAATCTTTAATAAAATTTGGCACGCCACCGGCACGGGCCGGCACGGGGCTTTGTGGTTGAGTGGAATGTCGAGGAGGATATGGGTCCCGGGCCATCTGGTGCGCAGATCGACACGGGGCAGCAATTGATGGCCCAGGCGTAATATTGGCCCGGCAAGCGTTTCATTGGCACGGCCCGGCACGGGATGGCACGAATGGAACGGGATGGCACGGGATGGAATGTTTGACATTGATCGAAGTGTATACAAACAATTTGCACACATAAGAAGATAAAAAAAATGATATTCAAAACTTTCATTTCATTTCAATTGCATTGAATGTTACATAAACAAAATGTTGACTTTGTAACAACCAATGCACTCTACAACTCAACAGTCTCGCTAAGTATTACATCGGACGATATATTTTCTCTGAACTGTTGAATCCTAGATTCATAAGAATTGGCCCATCCGGAAGCACAAGGTAAATGGTATTTTAACCAGTTGGTTGCTATTGGCGGTACTGGATGACCCGGCAACAAGAAAACCTACAAGAGTAATCAAGTTTAAAAAATCGTCAAGAATAACAGCAATGTCTTAAATTTAATACCTCAACAAAGAGTAATATATTTAATACCTCAACAAAATGGTTGCTATTAACGAAGGCCACTGCAATGTCTTTACGGGATACAAGAGGAAGAGGCACCGATCTGAGCGGTAAGAAGTCAGACATTGTTGCAAGGAGAGGTGGTACAGGACAACATTGTAGCATGATGCTATAAGATGCCCCATATCTGGCATGGTCATCCACCGGTCATATGGCGGACAATCCTCAAAATATGATAATGCATGAGCGATCTCGTCAACCCTCCCCTCGACAGCATACAATGCGCGATAGTGCTCTATATGACAGTTCAACTCATGTAATAAATCCCTCCTGACACGTGGCCAATCTTCCTCTCCGAAGCCAAGTAAGTCAGCAATTGCTCGAAATCCACAGTTGCCATCAGCTTTGACATCCTTGATGTGCTGGATGAATGCCCTCAACCCGTCTGGAAGTTGATTTATAGATCATTGGCTTATGTGACCGGATTCGTTGACGAATAACCTACAAATTGTATTGAATGATATGAATTATATAAAATATAACGATAAGCTATATTAAAGAAAAGCTTCGTACCTTCTTCTTTGGCTGCCCCTTCGGCATCTGCATCCTTGGGATCCCTAAAATATTTTGCTGCGAACCAGGTGAATAACTATCCTGTCCAGATAGAACCAACTCAAATGCGGAAGGGTCACGGCGAGTAGAAGTATCAACCTCCAATGAAGCCCGCCCACGTATACCGATCTTCCTTTTCGCAGGTTCTTCAAGAGATGTACTATCAGGACTTGCAATCTCTCTTAATTTCTTTAACATTTGCAATTGAGATGCCCCATCTAACTGCTCGAATTTCTCGGCAATTATATTCAACTCTGGTTTACAGGTCAACTTCACACTTTGCACATTTTTAGCAGGCTGCATATCAAGTTTCGTCCAATGAGGATCTATGCAGTCGAGGGGAATAGGCTGACCTTTCATCCTATACCGCAAAATCTCATGAGCACATGGTAAGCCATGTGTGCGTCGAATAGCACACCCACAAGCTGATTCATGAATCTCAGCTGAATTGGCCCGATTCGATTGGGCAAGGATATGATTTAATGCACATATAGATATGAATCCTCGCAGTTCTTTGAATTCAGCAGGCTTAAAGTTGTGTTGCACGACCGTCAAACTCTTCTCGAATGAGGCTTTAATGTCGCTGTGCTGTAGCTCAATCAAACTATTTATTTTTGTCCAAGAAGACTCGAAAGTACCTTGGCTTGAACCAAGCTGTCTTTTAAGCCTTGCATGTGCACTTTCAGCCCTAGTAAAGTAAGAAAATTAGATCAAAGTTATATATCAAAGATAAAAATATAATATATGAATTGCTAAGGGAAATCTTTTTCTTGTAATACCTATTTGTTGTCACATTCCCGTAGTGCCTATAATTGTCCGTCCATGCTGAGACAAATCTTTCCCTGTATTTGCTCAACCAGGTATCTGATACATATCGCAAGGCATCTGGATACGAACTGAAATCTCTCTGAAGTGCACTCCAACGAACATTATAGTCATCTTCTGTGGCTGACAGGACCAGTATATTCCAACTCATTATAAACATATCCCATTTCTCCTTTGTTTCAAATAATCTTTTGCATTGAGCCAGAACATTCCTACTAATATGCCATCTACATAACATATGTGAAGATGTAGGAAATACCCTCTTAATTGCATTCAATAGAGCCAAATCTCTATCTGTGATTATCACCTCAGGCAAAACATCAGCATCCATGACACTGCGCAATCTATCTAATGCCCATGTATAGTTATTTTCCCGCTCAGAGTCCATGTATGCAAAAGCAACAGAAAATGTGAGATTAGTTGATGTCACCCCCACAATCTCTAACAGAGGAAGACGATATCTATTCGTCTTGTATGTGCAATCCATAATCAATACACGAGGAAATGCACGTAACAAATCTATACATCCAGGGTGTGCCCAAAACAAGTCACGCACCACGTCAGTACTACCGCAACTCCTATGCCACTCAATATATTTAGCATCGGCTAATTGACCAAGAAGATGTTGCATCTGTGATCTCCCTGCTTTCTCTAAAACCTTACACCTCTGGCGTGCATTGTAGATCGTCTTCATTGTCGTAACATTGTGGGCATCTCTTTGCTTCAATGTGGACAATATATCCTTTGGCCGAACCAAAGTTTTCGACATATCCACTAACAATGAAGTCTCCTCCCTAGATAATCTTCCAGCATATGAGTGTCCCTCGAAATGCTTCGCAGACGGATGATTGTGCACTCCACAAATAACCTCCAAAATCCAATCATCCCAGTGTCCAATTTCCTTCCTCTTAATAAAAATGGGCATCCACACTTCTTTGTACCACTAGCCCTCTTCTTTGATCCCTTTTCCTTTTCCTTTCCGCTTGTGCATTTGTGCTTACCGCTCCTTTCGCAACCTAACTTGATTCTTGGTTTCCTAACATTGCTTCCCGAATCAGATGTTTTAATTACAATAACTAATCCATTCCTCCTCCCAGCTTCCCGACACCAACTACACAATTCTTCTCTACTCTTGAATATCTACACAATAAATAGTATAATTTAGCAAGTATAGTATACAATTAAAACAAGTCAGCAACAATTGCAATCAAAATTATCTTACTTCGTAAGTTGTAAATTCATTTGTGTAATCCATAACACAATCTGAGCCAATTTTGCTTGATTCGGTTGACGCATCATCCTACAAGGATAAAATATTATGTTAAATTTATATTTGGAACATAATGGTTTCGTTCGGCTAAGTATGGCCGAACGGAATAGATTTGTTCGGCCAGAGCTGGCCGAACGGAATAGTTTTGTTCGGCCAGGGCTGGCCGAACAAAACAATATGTTCGGCATAACCTAGCCGAACAGAATGCATCTGTTCGGCCAGGTTAAGCCGAACATATTGTTTATGTTCGGCCAGCCCTGGCCGAACAAAACTATTCCGTTCGGCCCTGGTAGGCCGAACGGAACGCGTTCCGGGAAAAAAAAAAAAGACGATTCAGTTTTTAAAAACGAACCTTATCGTCACCGTCGCCTTCCCAGATTACTAGTTGCTTCTCCATTGTTGAAATGAGAGCTTTAAACCTTGTCTAGACCCTGATTTCAGAGACAATCGTTGAGAGAGGGAGGAGGAAGGGAGATGGCTGTGCCTGGGAGAAAGTTTGAAATGTTATCAGGGGTTTTGATCATGTGGGTGTAGATAGAAATAAGCAAGGGTAGAAAAGTAATTACATCTTAGGGTATTTTAGGTATTTAATTTTATGTAAGTGTGGGTGTGGAGAGTAATCTTTGGGGTGCCAATAGAACGACTCAGCCAACAGCAATGGCAGGTGACGGCAGTAGAGCAACAAATTAATCTCCTAAGCCTCTTTGTACAACGAGATTAATCTCCCAATCGTGTAAAGATCAAAACTTTAGTATTTTTTGCAAGCAGGAAGGTCAGAATTTGCTTGTTTTTTAAAAAAGGTTGATTTCTTCTTCGCTTTTCTTTTCTTGTGGGTTTTTTATTTATCCTTTTCTTCTAAAGCCTCTCAATTGAACAGTTTATATTTTCTTCAAAATTTCCACTTCAATTTTCATCTTCTCGTGTTCAATCTCGGCTTTGCCATGATTTTTATTTCTCTCTCTTCCTCCCCGCGTTATCTATAACCTTTCTTCATTTGATCAATTAAAGTTTTTTCATCCATCGGTGTGGTTTAGTTTGCTCTTTCTATTTCGTTTTAACATATAATCACTAAGAGTCACAGTGGTGAAATGCTTTCAAGTACATTCACTCTGAAATAAACTCCACTGAAGAATGCCGAAGTTGGTGGTTTGCCGAGATTGCCTTCAAGTACAAAAGAATGCAGAGAAATTGCTGGTTTTAGTGCAAGTGACGAAGGGTTTACGGTTAGTATTTGTGATGCGCCTTTCAATGGTCCCATATCAAAAAATTAAAAGTTGATTGATTAGTTTATATGAAATAAAGTAATAAGGACAAGGTAATTGAATTCATTTTGGGCTATGATAGCCCAAGTTAGTGTAGACTTGTCCATCTTGCTTTCTTGTAACGAAATAGGCTTGTGAATACTGCGGATTATTATAATATGGCTGTAAGTTATTATAATATGGTATCAGAGCCACGCATATAATATGACTGCAGGTTATCACCAGCCGAAAGTATAGGAGCTAAATGCCACACAGAGCAAAGTACTACATCGATGAGAGCCACCCCTTTAAGGGGATGATTGTGATGGATGTTGCGGATTGTTATAATATGGTATCAGAGCCATGCACCAGCCGCTCGTGGATGCTGCGGATTGTTATAATTATAATATGACTGTAGGTTGTCACCAGCCAGAAGTATAGGAGCTAAGTGCCACACAAAGCAAAGTACTATATCGATGGGAGCCACCCCTTTAAGTGGGTAGATTGTGATGTCCCTTCCAATAGTTCCATATCGAAAAATTGGAAATTGAGAGTTCGTTGTATGGTTTATAACCAGTTAAGGAAGATGGACAACCCAAGTTGGTGTGGACCTTATCCGTCTTGCTTTCTTGTAACGAAATAGGTTCATGGGTGCTGCGGGCCCTGGACCTTGTCCGTCTCGCGTTCTTATAACGAAACGGTTCGTGGGTGCTGCGGGTCCGGGGCTTGGATCGTTATAATATGGTATCAGAGTCATGCACCAGCCGGAAGTGCAGGAGCTAAATATTACACAGGGCAAAGTGCTACATCCATGAAAATATTACACAGGGCAAAGTGCTACATTCATGGGATGATTGGCGACGAGGACGTCACCTTTGTAAGGGGGTAGATTGTGATGCCCCTCCTAATAGTCCCACATCAGGAAATTGAGAGTTGGTTGAATAGTTTATACGTAGTAAAGTAAGAAGGACAAGGTACCAATTGGATTCCTTTTGGACTGTGATGGCTCAAGTTGGTGGCCCAAATTGGTGCTTTCCTATAACGAAATGGGCTCGTGGGTGTTGCGAGCCCGGGGCCCGGGTCGTTACAGTATTATTGTGGTTGGGGCCTCTGGGGAACTTGCTAAGAAGAAGACATTTCCTTTACTATTCGCACTTTATTACGAAGGTTGCCTCCCAAAGGTCTAGTCCCAAAGCTCCAGTCTTGATAGACTTGGATGCTATCACTTGTCACTTACTCAGGTCTCTGAATTAGATGAGGCTTGATAGCTGTGTTTTTTCCCTAAGATTAAATGCAACAAATAGATAATTTGTGTGTCTTTGGCATCATTTCACTATATTTGGTTTTGCTTGGAGTAGGATGACAGATGCTGAGCTGAGGAACATGGTCAGCAAAACACTTACCTGTAGAATTGATAAACAGAGCTCATATTTGCTCAAATTTGGTTTTTCTGGTTCTATTTTTGTTGATAATAAATTTGCTGTGGTAATTCTGTTCTAGGGACAGTATAAGATTCTCTTGTTGTTATTTTTCAAGGAGAATTGTAGTGAAAAGAGGTATTAGTTTCTAAAACGATGCTTCTATCATTTGGGCCAGTATAACTTGGAGGAAAATTTTGTAGAACTACACAAGAAGCTAAAAGAACATGAGATAGTGGGTAGATTATAAAGTTTTCTTCAATCAGATATATTGGTCTGTTTTGGAGGATTTTTTATACATTTAGATAACCTCACTTTATTCCTTTGCAATTCTTATGATGTCTGGAGTTCTAGACTTCTGGTTATGCTAATCAGTTTTGATGTTTGTGGATATAAATAGTTTACAAGAGCAAGGCACTAAATTAAAACCATTTATTTGTTGTGGATGCACTGTATCATGTTCTAATTTTGAATTAGACTTTAGAACCTTTACAAGATGGAACATTTTTCTGCTAGAATAGTAGCATGCCATGTTTGCATGCTATGAAATTAGTATCCTATAAGAATTGAGAAGCTGACTGATTTTAGGAGATTCGTATTCTATAAAATAAGTATTTCTTACCTTTAGAAAATTTTGCTATAAATAACGCTCAACAAATTCTTTGGGTATCAAATCAATAGTTCAAAAGGTAAAGATTTAAGGATCAACAAGATTGATGAAGTTCTTAAGCATCAAAATTTAAGAATTAATCCTCTTTAATTTTATTTAAAATATGTAAATAGCCTAATTATAAGTTAAAGTATTTTATAAATTATTCATAATTAGTAAAAAAATTTAAAATTATATAAGTAAGCTAATCATAAGTTATAAATTAATTATGACCGCTAAAAAGATTTTAAAGTTTTGTAAGTAACCTAATCATATATTAGAGTATTTTATAAGTTATTCATGATTACAAAAAAGATTTTATAGTTTTACGAATTAATTGCATAAAAATCTAGATCAAATAAATTGCTAAATGATAGGATGTATATTTAATTTTTGTTAAAGTGTTCAAATTATTTTGAATCATCAATGTTTAAAGATTACTTTGAAACATTATACATGTTTTGTAAGATATATAATTGAAAAATTGATTTTTTGCATATCATGTTTTATGAAAATTTAGATCAAGTAAATAAGTTATGATCGGTTAACAATATTACTCTTACTATATAATTTTTATCATAAGAAAAATAATTTATGATTTTATTATAAAACTATATGATGATTGAAAATATGAACAAGAAAAATTATTAAATATGACTGAAATTATTGATAAAAAATATGATTGATAAGTGTAATATATAAATTCTTAGTCTATTATGTATGATTAATGATCGATAAATAATAACGAAACTAACTTCCGCAGGGGATATGCATGGCAATCCAACTCCCATTCGCACGGTCATATGTGGCGAATTAGTCCTGTCATAATAATTATATATACCATAGTTTAATGATTATAGGAAACTATTATTACATATATTAATATATAAACACAAGATTAATATTTTAAAAATTAATATTATTGTTTAAAATATCATGCAATATTGAAGTTATTTAGCAAAATATTATAAAAGTCTTATAGTATTACATTTATTGAGCATTGCTCATAAACAATATTATTTATTTTTTGATAAACTAAGAAAAGGAATGAGATTTGAGTAGAAGCTGATTCTAAATATTTAGCTAAGTTGCTACTTATATATTGAATTATTGTAGTTTGGATTTAAAAAATATTCAATGCTCTTGATTTTAACCCCTATCATGATATTTTAGTTATTGATAGTATATCTAAATTCGATTAGCTTCATTTAATGAATAGTTAGTTTATTAATATTAATTAATTATTTATTCATAAAAGATGCAGTATGGAATTTATTTTCATTGATGTATAATTGATTATGATATCTTGAATCCATATTTAGATTTGAAGTGTGATAGAATCCATACTATTATTCCTTATTGTTGCCGCAGAAATCCGTTCTCCTACTCGGGTGCTATTGGGGCTTCGAATCCGGGCTCGACTTCTGGCCGGGACCTACAAAATAGTTCTCGAGCAGAGGATAGTTTGGGGGGGATGCCCTCAGCGGAAGACCCTCCGACGCCCAAATCAGTGAAGATTCACAACAAGCAGACAAATGAGGAGAAGGATCCCCGAGGAAGAGTTCCTCTAGGAGTAGTGCTAGGAGCTCTGTTTGAGCTCTAATGGAGTTTTTCTGAGAGTGTGAGTGAGTGAAAGAGAGGTGTCTTGATTGTGTAGAATGCTGTACCTAAGGGGATCTGAGGCTGTGATATTTATAGGTGATCACCTGATTCCTTGGACACGTCACAGAGGGTCTGAAAGTTGTTAGGATTCGAAACTGATTCGAATCAGGCTGTTACAGGGCCGGTAGGATCCGTATCCGGTTGGTTAGAGAATCAGGCTGTTACAGGGCCGGTAGGATCCGTATCCAGTTGGTTAGAGGATCAACGGCCATGAAGAGTAGACGATGCTTCAAGATTCAGCGACTACATAGGCTCTTGGCCATTTCTGGTAGCGTAGGCATGATTTCCTATTTGAAATCTTATTAATTTAAGTGTATTCTGCAGAGGTGCTTGAGTACCTCGGTCGGGCCGAGGTATAGAAGATGGCTGAATCTACCGAAGTATGGTGAGACTCAATTTACCGAGGTATGGGATAGTTCGGCCTTCTTGAGACACAGAATGGCTCGGCTATCCGAGGTATAACGAGGCTCGGCCTACCGAAGCATAGGATGGTTCGGTGGCAATAGCTCGGCCTATGGGGGTATGATAATAGCTCGATCAACCGAGGTATAATAATAGTTCGGCCAATTGATAATAGATCGATCAGCCGAGGTATAATAATAGCTTGGTCAACTGTTACACGAAAGCTGTTTAGAGGGGGTAGCCTACTCATTGCTGCCTTTCGGATGTGACAACTATGTGACAGGGTGTATGGGCTAGCCTTAGCCCGATGTCTTGGATTGTATGAACATTAATGCAATGATATTTTTACCCCTCATCACATGCCCTTCATTCCCTAGTCTGAAGTGTAACTTCAGATTTAGGGAGTAGAGTCTAGAACAATCCTACCTAGAAGGATTTGAAAAGGCGCAATGATGGCTCCGAAACTAACGGGCCATCAATTCGCTATCATTATTTGCTGTTGCACGAAGAGGAAACTCTTCGGATTCTGTGAGCGGCGATTGGGGGAGTCTCGCGTGGCAGGGCTTCCCGCAATAATCTTTCGTTCCTTCCATAGAGACCCTTCTCTTTTCTCTCTTTC
Organism: Calamus simplicifolius; assembly: GCA_900491605.1. Lineage (NCBI taxonomy): Eukaryota > Viridiplantae > Streptophyta > Magnoliopsida > Arecales > Arecaceae > Calamus > Calamus simplicifolius. Next base: position 825,459 of record UESW01003919.1, on the reverse strand, counting down.
CCTTTCCATAGATTTGTTTGTGTTTCGCTCCTTGGCTGGAGAACATGAAGGGCCCAAACGATATGGTTTCGGAGATAACTTTGGCGGATCTGGAACGGATATGCCGCCTCTACAGAGTTCTTCAAGATGTCATCCTGTGGCTCCCGAAGGCCGATGATAGGGTAACATCGGAGCCAGGGGCTGGAGTGTTCTGCTACGAGGAAAGCTTGAGGGCAAGCCTTAGGTTCCCTCTTCATCCGCTGGTGTAGGAGGTGATGAGGTTTTATAATATATGTCCCACCATGGTAGCTCCAAATAGTTGGCGCAATCTCATCGGATTTATCTCGATGTGCAGCCGTGTTGGGGTAACCGCAACCCTTCCAATATTCCGGGTATGCTACAACTTAGTTTCTGGGAGGGCCTCTGAGTGGCCTTATATTGGCCCTCGGAAATCTTTTAAGATGATCACAGATAGGGGTGCAACTTGGGCCGAGTTCAACCCGAACCCGGCCCGCCGAACCCGAAATCCAGCAGTACTCAAACTTACCTCTGTCCAACCTGAACCCAAAATGTTCGGGTTTAACCCGGACCGATTTAAAATCAGACCGGGTTCGGGTTGCGGTCAACCCAGCCCGAGATAACCCGAACCCGTTACTATATTTTCTGATTTTTCTCCGCTCGTCCATCGCCCGCTCGCCCATTCGCCTGTCTCCCATTTCTCAACCCTAGCTCCCGTCGGCTATCGTGACTCGCGAGTCCTGCCTCCGCCTCCCATTCGTCGCCGCCGCTCGCCGTCGTGACTTCGTCGGACCTAGGGGCGCTGCCAGATCTTTCTGATCATCACCGGCGAGCAACGAAATCCCAGTATTCTCATTTCACAAACAATTTCTTCAATTTCTACAACGAAAGGGTTTAGGGGGAATAGGATTAGGAATTTAAGGGTGAGGGAGGAGGTTGCGGTCCTCGCGGCACGGCGGAGGTCCTGGGGGTGGGGGGTGGGCTTGCTGCGGTGAGGGAAGGTGGTTGCTGGGACCAATGAAGTCAATGAAATCTCCATGGCCAATTCTCATAAGTTCTTCGCCCTCTTCTCGTGTTAGCATAAGGCTTAGGAACCCTCGATCTCAAATGAGTCCGGATGGTTGATCAGGATCTGTTTGTTGTCTTTGTTGTTAAATTTTTGCTTGTGATGTATGGATATGCATGATTTTTTTGGTTGCTAGATGTAGCTGTAGGCTAAAAGGAGTAAATCTGATGCTGGGGCTTAAGTTCCTTTGGGATCCGATGCTGGCTAGGGGATTAGGGTTTTGAGGATTCTTTACTGATTGCTTTGTTTTTGATGTGGTTGTGGACTTTGAATTTCTAGATTTAGTTATAGGGTAAGAAACAAGTGTTCTGATATGGTTTTCATTGTTGAAGGCTTAAGGCCGTTTGGTTCAGAATGTTTATAATTTGATTACTTTGATACAATTAGATTATATTATTATATGTAGCGCAGTATAAATAAAGTGTAATACTGTTATCTTTCCAAAGGACTAAATTGTCATATTTGAAAAAACCTTAGATGGCTCGTACCATTTAATAACCTATTTTTAGTTCAATGTTTTTATGCTAGAGAGCTAAATTATCATTTAATCACCTATTTTTAGTTCAATGTTGCAGAAAATTTTATTTTTACTGTTTATTTTTGTTTTTACTATTACTTTACAAGTATATTTACTTTTATTGGATCATTTTATATGCAATTCAATAGCTTTTGATGAATAACTGGCCACCTTGGTATGGTAGGCCTATTTGTAGTTTATTTTTAACAGAATGTGATGTTGTCTTCAGCCAAGCGATCGGAGGAGATCACCATGGAGCGGATTACAAAGGTTCTCTCAAGCTCTCTGTTGCAATGGGGTATGCTTTCATTTATTATGTGTTACAAGACTTTTCCTATTGTGGATGGATTGACTGATTTCTTAAATTACTTAGTTGCTGCTGTTGTACATTATCTGATTTTATATATATATTTTTTTTGGATGCTCAACACCATCTAACGCACTTAATTGGACAATTCCTATTTGTGTATTTTGAAGTATCAATCAAGACAAACTTTGACATCTATCAATTTGTGCATTACATCTCTATAAATGTATTAGATTTGTCATTGCATCACATCTGTATAAATATTTTAAATTTTTCATTGCATATATTTAGTGTATAAAAGAAAACAACTATTTGGAAGAAATAGCTGGAACCAAAAAAACTAACATCAACCCGAATTTCAACCCGAAACTCAATCTGAACCCAATTTTTAAAAATAGGGTTAGGGTTGAGGTTTTATAAATAGGGTTAGGGTTAGGGTTAGGGTTGAGGTTTTATAAATAGGGTTAGGGTTAGGGTTGAGGGAAACCCGAGTTTCATGGGTCCGAATTGCATCCCTAATCACAGATAATCCGTCGTCGATAAAAGAGTGAAAGTCCCAATTTTTTATGGTTGAAGAGAATATCGGCTCGGATTTTCCTTGGGTGTGGGAGCGTTATGTGAAGGATCCAGAGGCGCACCCAGAGTTATCCGAGCAGGAGAAGAAGGATTTGATCACCTTGCGCAGCAGTCGAGTACTTCTGGCCAGTGCCCTTCTATCAGAGGATGCCCTTTTTGCTGCTAGATTGAGTCCTATCGACCCTCGTGGTAAGCCTTATTTTGCAATCAATGTGCTAAGGTAATTTTAATTTTGATTTTTGCACGATTTAATCGATGAATCGCATTGTGCCAGCAGCCGAAAGGTCAGCATTTGTAGGCCAAATGAGGGAGGAACTGGGCAAACACCACAGGAGGTCCAGTTCCAGTGATAAGCACAAGGCCGAGAAGAGGTCCCGCCACTCTAGCTTCCATTCTAGGGGGCCTAGGAAGGATGGAGCTGGCTGCCGTCCCTCGCCGCCGCGGGACGAAAGTGTTGAAGTAACGGCGGCGATTTACGAACCTTCGGTGCCGAAGGAAGGTCTGTTATTGGGGGGAGATCAGGTTGCCGAGGGGATTCTAGAGGAGGCTATCGGAGTCTCTCCCCCACAGATAGTTGTTTTGTCAGATGATGGCAAGGGAATAGCGCCAGCTCATTCGGTGGTCCCCATGGTCGGGGTTGCTCGGTCTTCTCTATTGGAGGCCGGCAGTCCTGAAATGTCATAGGTAGACGTGGGAAAGATCCCTGCTTCAATCGAGGTGGGAGAAATGGTTGTGGCTGCCGAAGCTCAGTTTGGGCTACCTATTGGAGAGTCAACGGAGACCGAAGGGGAAATCAAACCAGTTGAACCAGTGATTGAGCTTCGCAGAACGTCTCCCATCGAAAGGCCCTCCGCTGAAGCACTGGAGGCCCCAAGAGAAACTGAGGCTCTAGCAGAGTTCGTCAGAGGCGAAGAAATGTTTGAAGAGGAAGGGGGATCACCAAGCGAAGAGAATGTCCAAGTTGGGGCTCCCCTCGTCGGAGCTGAAGCACCTGAGGCTCGTTAGATGAGGGCCTTGGTGGAGGAGGTTAGCCGGATGATGGCTCCAAAGGCCGCAACTTCCCAGATCAGCCCTTCGGGAGCGGACTTTCTCTCACACGACTCGAAGGTGGATGACATGTTCGCTGCCTTAATGCGGTATGTGTTCCATAGGGGAGAGAGTTCCTCGGCGGGAGGATATGATCCGGTGGATCTCGTTGATGTGGCCTTCAGGTATATTGGGGTGCCGAATGAAACCTTCCTCCTCACCGAGATCGATAACCTCGCCCTCACGAAGATTGCCTCGGATTATGCTTCTCGGGTAAGTCGTTATACCGAAACAAAGGTTTAAGTAGGTTAGTTTGGTTGCATTTTCTCACATGCAATTTTTCGCAGAATGCTTTGATTATGAGGGCGTTAAAATGGCGTTTGCACTTGGCCATCGGAGCTTGGGCTCAAGCCCGGAGAGAAATCGATTGCCTCAAGGAGAGGGTGGACTCGACAACCACTCTTTTCCGATCCTTGGCAACCTCCCAAAAGGAGCTTGAGAGGATGGGTAAGTCTCTTTCGGATGCAAGAGAGAGGGCCTCTCAGCTTGCTGTACTGGTCAATGAGCTTCAGGGCTTCCGCGAGCAATCAGACAAGGCCCGCTTAGAGTTGTCGCGAATTCAATCTCAGCACGCCGAGAAGATAAATGATATGCGGAAATGCTTCGATGATAGGTGGAATGAGATGAGGGCTAGGGTGGATAAAAGGCTTGCTGATGAGGAACGTAGGTTCCGGAGGCAGCAGAAACAAATTGCTGACTTAAGCAAGAAATTGGGCGACAGTAAAGATCGGATTAAATGGAAGTAAGGTAAAATTGCTAAGTTGACTGCCGACCTTGCCCAGTCTTGCCTAGAGAATGAGGGTAAACAATCACGGATTAATAGTCTTAAGATTAGGCTCCAGCAGGTGGAGACGGACAAGTCAAAGGCTCTCGATGAGGTTCGTGGGTTGAACACTAAAATGACTCAATGGGAGGAAGAGGGATGTTATCTCCTACTATTTTTCATTTTGGCTTTTCGACTTTTGCCTTACTCGGCCCTTTGCTTGTAGGTGAGCAAAATGGGGCTTGAGTTTCAGGAGCGGATGAGGACCTTCGGAGAGGAAATGGCCTCGAGCCACCGAATGAACTCCGAACTAGAGAAGCAATTGGCCGAAGCAAACGCACGGATCTCCTTGGTGGTAGAGGAATAAAAAAAACTCTGCTCAATTTACCGAGGAGCGTAGGGCGGCCTGTGCCGATGCATTTCTGTTCGGCAAGGAGACACGAGCTAAAATCTCTCAGGCTTATTCCGAGTTGGACTTGTCTTTTCTAGAAGCCGAGCATTACGAGACTCGTACCCCGGGGGCCGAGGAAGCCGAGTATGAGGAGATCTCGGATGTTGATCTCGAGGCTATTTTGGGCGTTGATGCGGTTACCGAGGTATCTCAACGAAACACTTTCGAAGAGGGCGGACCGAGTCATGCCTCCCCAGATGCTGCTGCAGGAGACGCTGGGTCCGACCCTAAACCTTGATTTTTCAGGGCTATCATATGTATTTTCTGCTTCTTTTCTTTTGTAGTTCGATCAATAATCAATAAATGAACCTTCTATTTTCACCTTGTCGCCTTGGCTGCCGTCTTTTCTTAAGCAATTGTTTATGTGCGTTCGGCAATTTTCCCTTCTACCTACGACAACTCGTATGCCACAACTAGGTTGCCTTTGGCATCTTTTAATCAGGCGCCCTACTCAGCCGACTCTAGGCTAAATTTCGCCGAGGAATGTCCTTTTGGGCTTATTCGAAATAGCTCTTCCTAATAGGAGTTGGGATAACTCAGCTATGGTCAAGGTAAAGTAAATGATTTTTCCGAGCTGAAGAAAAGGTGCCTCGGGCCGAGGTACAGAGATTTAGGACTCGGCCCTGCCGAGGTTCCCTAGTCCAAAGCGCAGGTTCGGGTGTAGGAAATATAGCTTCAGGTGACATGATCCGAATGGAGGGAGTTTGGTCCCGAGAAAGGGGGCGCATCCCAAGCGCCTCAATGTTATTAATGATCCTCTTTGACGAGGGGGCGGAACTCTTCGTTTCCCGCAAGCGCCTACTGAGGCAGTGACACGTGGCATGTTTCACGGTAATAGTGTTGGAATTGATGGCCCGGGCGATCGGGATACCCGCCAGGAGTAGTTTAAAAACGGATGGGGGAATGCCATCGTTAATCATCTTTTCAGCTAATCTCCCAAAATTTTTGGATACTGAGATGGCTTCTGGAGGCGAGGGGTGATCGACTGAAGCGCCAAGCAACGGCGTTAATGGCTGTGGGGGGCCCCATTGGAGCTGCACTACGATAACCGTCGATGGGGAAGTCTTAGCGTCACTGTTCACAGACCGCGAGTGACTCCAGAGGACGGCCGAGCAATATCTGGCTGTTTTCATGAGAGAGAACGAGCTCCTTCGTCGAGCCAACAGTCGGCTGGAGGGGCAAGTAGCATCCCTCCAGCGATAGATTGCCGACTTAGCTCTGCGGCATAGGGGGAGCTCGGCAGCATCCGAAGAAGATGACAAGCCCCAGTGAGGGCTCATGTACCCCTTTTCAATGAATGGAATAGAGACTTTCAGCAACCTTTGTATTCGGTGTTACCCTTGAAACGCTCGTTCTTATTATGTCAGATACACGAACGAGACATTCCTTGAGGGATCTTTGGAGATCCTGACGAGACTAGGGTATTGCGTCCCCATTTTAGTTAGGGCAAGGGTAGATATCTCGGCTCGGACCGAGGCATAAAATAACGTTCAGTTATACTGAATCGAAAGGAGATACCTCGATTTATTCCGAAGTATGAAGGCAATCTCAGCTTAGGCTGAAGAGATTGAGGAGATCGAGGCCAAGGAGGCCGAGGTATTGCCGACAGCTCGGCTTCGTTGAAGTTTAAGGGAGCCATTTGGGCATGATGAGGCTTTGGGAAGTTGCTCGAGTCATGATAAGTCTTTAAGAACCGTGGAGTGTATTCCTGGTGACGCCATGGTGCGGGGAATATCACTCAGCCCTACCGAAGTTCGGAGACTGTTTGGAGATCACTCGGTTCGGTCGGGGCTTGCGAGTTGCCCGAATCCAACCGAGGTTTACAAGATAAGATACTTCAGCCAGCAATAGAGTGTCTTGGTTCGGCTCTATCCAAGGCAAGAGGTCGGTTCTTTTTTCGACCAAGGTGATGGAAGAGGCTTATGACTTGTCAGAGAACGCATCGTTTTCTTTCTTGAGTATTTAATTCTTTGGCCATTTCCAATGCAGGGTTATTTTGCGCAGGCGCTAAGCAATCGATCGTTATTGGACGACATTGCTTTCGTCAGAGGATGTTGGAAATTGTATCCTAAAGCCAATCATTTGAAGATTGTGCTAATGTAAATTGTATATAAATTGATATATTAATAAAAGTTATTTGGCAGTTTATTCATTACAAGAATATCTTCTTAAAACTCCTAATAGTAATGAAGCCCTCAGGATCTTCCTTCACGATAAAGGAGGATTTATCTTTGAAGGTCCTTAAAAGAGTTCGCGACCAAATGATATACTATGACAGGGCCATAGTACTATCAATTATAGGACGTTGTATATCATATTTGTTGGTTGTCCTCTTAACCAAGGAGTGTAGAGACACTGGTATGACATACAGGTGAAAGTGTAGGAGTACATTTCACCGAACGTGACTCATTTTCGGATACTCTACTGTCAAGAGTTAATCCGAGAAGATATAGGTATAAGTATCCTTCAGACCTGAAGATCACAACCAGTGGCTTACAAGCAACTCATTGTACTTAGGTGCCGGACCACCTGGATTTCTAATCCAGCTACAAAAGGTTACTGGGTGCAGTCAAGTACTTGTGGTAGTCAGTTGTGGATCAAGATGAATTTGACCTATCCCGTTAAAAGGAGAAATGCTTGTGTTTCAATTTAGCAAGACCTTGGCCAAGGCACTTCATGTGAAAGTCACATGATCACTAAAATTGAAATCACTTTATGGATTTGCTGTTTAGAGTTGACAGGCTCTTAAGCCATCCTTAGCATTTGTGGTCAAGAGGATGAATTATATGGTAACTATTTCTTAGGGTTCTTGGAGTTTGCTCGGCAACTCTTCGACCTATCCGGACGTCGGGTTCCATTGCTAGATGGGCACATCGATTAGTATAGAAAGTTGTTTCTATGCTACCGGCTTAGGTTCGAACCTAGAGAGTCACACGCATAGAAGTTTCCTAGGATGATCTATTTGCTGATCAACGATTGAGAATCGTATATGATTTAATTAATCAATTTGATTGATTGAATTATCTCAATTGGGTTAAGTACAAGTGAATAAGATTCAATTTGGTTTAAGTCTATTAGAAGGACTAATCAATTTCAAATATTGATTTGAAATTAGACTTGATTTGGATTTAAATAGATTCAGGACTAGCCAAATTTGATTTGGGCTAGGACCATGATCTATGTGGTTTAATCCAATAAATTCAAATTAGCTTAAACCAAAAATCCAAACCCCATGTAAAAGGTTTTCTTGCATGATGAGATAACTAAAATCTCATCTCATGAGAAATTAAATTCTCATGCAGAATTTAATTTATAACTTTTAGTCTTCTTTAAATGATTTTCAAGTTTAAGAATTTTGCTAAAAGGTGCCTCTTTGGAAGAGCACTTCTATGTGCATTGACAAGCGTGTGAATTAATGTGCCTCTTTGGAAGAACACGTGCATTGACAAGTGTGAATTAATGTGCCTCTTTGAATCGTCAAGCGTATGAATTAATGTACCTCTTTGGAAGAGCACTCCACACAACTCTTCATGCATTGATAAGTGTGTGAGTTTAATATGTCTCTTTGGTTTTCACAAAAACAACGGAATTCTAAATGTTAGAATTCAATAGGCTGGCTAAATGAAACTATAAATAGAGGACATCCCTCACCAGATAACATAACACAAGATCAAAAGAGATCAAAATTCTAAATAGTTAGAACCAAGTGTTTTCTAAGAGTTAGAATAGAAAATCCTGGTGTGATTCTGTGTTAGCAAAAGCTTGGTGGATCTTGGAAGAAGATTCAAGTGGAAGGATTCAAGATCAGCAAAATTGTTTTTCTGCGAGCTAGCACTCCGGGAATCCGATCATTCGGGGGCTTCGCGTGGACGATACTAGAGGCCGGACGATTGAACGGCTGCAGAGCACAAAGGATTTACCTACTGTTCTTAAGGTAAGTGATTTGATCCCTAGATCTTAAGGCAGGCTTCAAGATAGTAGTATGACTTCTCATCTTGAAGATCAAGATATGATCTTGATTATTTAATTTATATGCAATATTAGATCAAACGATCCTATAATATAAGGCAAAGATATGATCTTGATGCATATTAGATAGATTAATATGTAATCTTTAAATTTCCGCATTGATAATTGTTATCAAATTTTAAAATATGCATGGTATCAGAGCAATGGTTTCTTATTGATCTAATTTATTGCATGTAAATTAATGTTCTTATTAATTGTGTAATTATGGCTAAAACTAATCACAAGGCTATATGGTCACAGATGGATTGAAAATCCAAATTACCCATTCAATGAGGTATTCTGTGACATATTGCCGTGCTATTATTTTATCATTGATGCTCAATCCAAAGATAATTTAAATTGAGCTTTGCATCAAAACATAGATTACACACACTCTCAAAAGATGTTTTATATTTGATACATATTGATGTTGTATAAAAGCATGATATTTGCATGTTTAGTATAAAACATAGATATGATATATGATGGCATGATGTCTATGTTATGAAACATACAAATATTTATGAGAGTCTAATTTGAATGTCAAATGTTAATTCATAATCTCTTTAGATATGATCTAAATATAGGAATTATGAGTAGTAACATAATACATGTGATGCTTGATTGAAATATATGACATGTAAACATGAAATATATTTAATCTTTTGGGTTAGCTAAATCGGGTCCATAAAGGGTTAGACCCTAAGGTTTAAATCAACTGGACTAAAAGAGTATTTGATCAAATCTAATTAGATTAGGTTAAGAATGCTCTAAATCAAACAATAGTTGTAGTTGATCATGTCCTTCTCTTTGATTAAACCAAATGGAAGTAGATTAGGCTCCGTGGTTGAGCATGAATCTCTTAGATGGTCAAATCAGAATTGGTTAACCATATGATGTCAAGGTGAGTTGGCAAGTTGCTCTAGGATCAACGATCGAATGGTTTTTAATTGGGAGCTACTCGTATTGATGCGTCTTTAACGAGTTAATGGCATATCCCTCCCATCGATCTCACTCACCTGGTCAATGTGGTGAACCATTTATGATTCAGATCATTTACCTGATTCGGGTTGACCCATGCCTGTAAGGAAATCAGTCTGACTGATTTAGGTGCCACTTAACCTGACTTAATCTTGTTTCATTCTACCGATTTCATAGATTCAGTGGGAGAACTTGATTAGTCAATTTATCTTCAAATTATTAAATCCTCTAAAATTATTAGGTCCTTAAAATGAAATAGTTATATGATAACTAGATCATAGCCTCCCATTAAGGTGGGTGATAATGAGTCCGATGTCTTGATAATCATTGGAGGCACTCCATGCCTGGTGCTTGTCAACCATCGGAATTATCATTCATTATATGATAAGTCAGCGTAACTATTAAATAGACAGTCAGGTGAGCCGAGCTTCACTCGGGCTTGGTTGTCTATTGATAGGTTACACTGATTATATCATTTAATGGTTGGACCTAACCAGAACTTTCAGTGGAGGCACTCCATGCCTGCTGAAGAGGTACATGGGGCAAAACTGAACACTAAGAATTATTTGGGAAACAATTGGTTTTGAACCTACTCTTAGATGCATATGGGTTGGCCAAGCTTCACTTGGGCCTGTATGTAGTCTATGTAGATCTTAGTGCCCGCTAAAGAATTAAGAATAATTCTTCGAATTGGGGTGTAGAGGCTGCCAAAATAGTGGAAGAATCTTTAGACTAAAGTCCAAGTCTTTAGACTGAATCAATTTATATACTAATAAACTTTAGTTTTTCCTTATGCAGAACATGGCCACTAATTTATCATTAAGGTCCCTATTGGATAGTGACAAGTTGAATGGTTCAAATTTCAATAGCTGGTTTAGAAAACTTAAGATCGTCCTTGAGCATGAGAGGATTCTATATATTCTGAATAATCCTGCACCAAAGATACCTGATGCAAACACCAAAGTTCTGAGAAAGACACTTATCAGAAGTGGCTCAATGATAGAACTAGCGTACGTTGCATCATGCTAGCAGCAATGAACGATGAATTCGGTCGCCGGTTCGAGAATGCTCAGCCAGAAGAAATCATTCAAGCGTTGAATGAATCTTTCGGCACACCTGACGACGTTGAAAGGCACAAGACTAGTTGTGCTATTTTTAATGCTCGAATGAGGGATGGATCTCCTGTCACTGATCATGTATTGTACATGATCGAGAAGATAGAACTGCTAAGCAAGCTCGGCTTTCCCTACATGAGCAGTTGGGAAAAGATGCGATCCTGAATTCCTTGCCTCCATCCTTCCGACCTTTCCTTACTCATTTTCGAATGACAAAGCCTGCAGTCAACTACCACGGTTTGTTGGGGTTGTTACAGAACTTTGAGAAGGATAACCAGCTCTCTAAGGGTTTGGTTAATGTGGTTGAAGGATCTAAGGTAGGGCGTCAACCCTTTGGGAAAGGAAAGAAGAAAAAGAATAAAAAAAGGTGCAACATGCTAGGACATCTATAAGGGGTCAGATGCAGAAGAAGAAAGTTGATAAAAGTCAAGCTGAATGCTTTCATTGCAAGATGCAAGGGCACTGGAAGAGGAACTGTCCTCTTTACATTGCCACACTTGATCCAAACAGGCCAAGAAGAAAAAGGGGCAAGATGTTGCTCAACAAGGTATTTATATGATAACACCTTGTAATTTTTCTGTATATGATAATCAGACCTGGGTATTGGATACCGGGAGTCCTTTTAACATTTGCAATTCATTGCAGGGACTACAGGTCACTAGAAGATTTGAGGACAATGAAAGATTCCTTAATGTCGGCGATGGAAGATTAGTTCCAGTTCTGGCATTAGGAGTTCTTGAAATAGTTTTCAATAGAAATGTCATTATACTAAATGATTGTCATTTTTGCCCAACGTTCTTGTTGAACGTAATTTCTGTAGGCCTTCTGGCCAAAAGTATTATGAAATTTCAATAAAGGATGTTACTTTGAATATCATTATGAATGGAGTCACTGTAATGACTGGGCATTTATCTAATGGCATTTATATATTATCACAGCCTGTGAATGTAGTGTACAAATCAAGTAAGCGCCCTAGAACAACTGATGTCACAGACATTTATCTTTGGCACCATCGGCTGGGTCATATCAATAAGAACAGATTAAACAGGTTAACTCAGGAGGGCATCCTTCGAGTTGATGATTGTGAATCATTAACTACCTGTGAATCCTGTCTTCTTGGTAAAATGACCAAGTCATCTTTTACTGGAAAAGGTGAAAGAGCCAAAGAGCTATTAAGTCTAGTACATACTGATGTATGTGGACCAATGAGCACTTGTGCCAAAGGTGGATATTACTACTTCATTACTTTTACAGACGACCTTTCTAGGTTCGGTTATGTCTATCTTATGCGACATAAATCTGAATCGTTTGAAATGTTCAAACTATATCATAGAAAAACAAACAGGAAAATGTATTAAGACCCTTCGATCAGATCGAGGAGGCGAATACCTTTCCAATGACTTTGTGACATATTTAAGGAAGAATGAGATTCTCTCCCAATGGACTCCTCCTGGAACACCACAACATAACGGTGTGTCGGAAAGAAGGAATCGAACTCTGTTAGACATGGTTCGGTCCATGATGGGTTTTGCAAGCTTGCCAATATCATTTTGGGGATACGCATTAGAATCAGCTTGTCATATTCTTAATAAGGTTCCAAGTAAGTCTGTTTCTAAAACTCCACATGAGATGTGGTATGGACATAAACCGGTTATCACCTATCTGAGAGTCTGGGGGTGTCCGGCTTATGTGAAACGTGCAAAATCAGACAAACTTGAACCCAAATCTGACAAATATTTTTTCATCGGCTATCCGAAAGAAACCAAAGGATATTACTTCTACAATACTGAAGAACAAAAGTTGTTCATTAGTAATAGAGCAGTTTTTCTTGAAAAGGAGTTCCTTAGTGAAGGAACAAATAGCTCTAATGTTGAACTTGAGGAAGTTCATCAAGTAGAAGGAACAACACAAACCAGTGAACCCTTAGAATCTGAGTTGATTAGATCAAACTCAAAACCCATTTTAGATGCACCATTAAGGCGATCTGGTAGAGTACCACATCAACCGGACAGATACTTAGGTTTCTTGGTCCAGAACGATGATCCTGTTGAACTCGATGAGAACAACGAGGATCCGATCACCTATATGGATGCTATGCAAAGGACTGACTCTAATAATGGCTTGATGCCATGAAATCCGAACTTGATTCCATGAAGGACAATAATGTATGGACATTAGTTGACCCACCCGAAGGGATAAAACCCATAGGGTGTAAGTGGGTTTTCAAGAGGAAAAGAGGCGCAGACGGAAAGGTTGAGACCTATAAAGCACGTCTGGTTGCCAAGGGGTATCGTCAACGTTATGGTATTGACTATGACGAAACGTTTTCTCCTGTGGCAATGCTGAAATCCATTCGGATTATGCTAGCTATAGCAGCACACTTCGATTATGAGATTTGGCAGATGGATGTTAAAACCGCTTTTCTAAATGGTGATTTAGAAGAACAGGTGTATATGATACAGCCTGAAGGTTTTATATCTGAAGACGAGTCTAAAGTGTGCAGGCTACAGAAGTCTATTTATGGACTTAAGCAAGCATCTAGGAGTTGGAACATACGATTTGATAAAGTGATCAAATCTTATGGCTTTATTAAGAATAAAGAAGAACCTTGCATTTATAAATGGGCTAACGATTCGTTATTGTATTTCTTGTATTATATGTGGATGATATTCTCTTAATCGGGAATGATATCCCTGCATTACAAGGAATAAAGACATGGTTATCATCACAATTCTCCATGAAAGATCTGGGAGAAGCATCATACATCCTAGGGATGAAGATCTATAGAGATAGATCTAAGAGGATGCTTGGTTTATCCCAATCTACGTACATTGACACAGTGCTAAAGAGGTTTAGCATGGAGAATTCCAAGAAAGGCTATCTTCCGATAGGCCATGGAATTCATCTTTCTAAGAAGGATTGTCCGACAACTCCTAATGAAAGAGAACGTATGAGTCGAATTCCATATGCTTCGGCAGTAGGATCGATTATGTACACCATGACATGTACAAGACCAGATGTGGCATACTCACTAGGAGTAGTGAGTAGATACCAATCTGATCCAGGAGAAAAACACTGGCAAGTTGTTAAGACAATCCTTAAGTATTTGAGAAATACTAAGGACCAGTGGTTAGTCTATGGAGAGTCTGATTTGAAACTTGTTGGATATACTGATTCCAGTTTCCAATCAGATCATGATGATAGCAAAAGTGTATCGGGTTTCGTGTTTATCCTAAATGGTGGAGCTGTTTGCTGGAAAAAGTTCCAAGCAACATACAGTGGCAGATTCGGTGTGCGAGGCAGAGTACATCGCTGCATCAGATGCTGCGAAAGAAGCTGTGTGGCTGCGAAAGTTTATCTCCGAGCTTGGAGTGACACCTTCCATAGATGGACCAGTCCTGTTGTACAGTGACAGCACTGGTGCCATAGCTCAAGCAAAGGAACCACGAGCACATCAGCGCACCAAGCACATACTGCGCGGTTTCATCTTATTCGAGAGATTGTAGACCGAGGTGACATAAATCTTCAGAAGATTGATGGAAAGGAAAACCTAGGTGACCCATTTACTAAAGCACTCAGCATCAAGGAGTTTGACACTATAAGTTGAAGATGGGTATTAGATACTGTAATGAGTGGCTTTAGGCTAAGTGGGAGTTTGTTGGGAATTGTATCCTAAAGCCAATCATTTGATGATTGTGCTGATGTAAATTGTATATAAATTGATATATTAATAAAAGTTATTTGGCAGTTTATTCATTACAAGAACATCTTCTTAAAACTCCTAATAGTAATGAAGCCCTCAGGATCTTCCTTCACGATAAAGGAGGATTTATCTTTGAAGGTCCTTAAAAGAGTTCGCGACCAAATGATATACTATGACAGGGCCATAGTACTATCAATTATAGGACGTTGTATATCATATTTGTTGGTTGTCCTCTTAACCAAGGAGTGTAGAGACACTGGTATGACATACAGGTGAAAGTGTAGGAGTACATTTCACCGAACGTGACTCATTTCGGATACTCTACTGTCAAGAGTTAATCCGAGAAGATATAGGTATAAGTATCCTTCAGACCTGAAGATCACAACCAGTGGCTTACAAGCAACTCATTGTACTTAGGTGCCGGACCACCTGGATTTCTAATCCAGCTACGAAAGGTTACTGGGTGCAGTCAAGTACTTGTGGTAGTCAGTTGTGGATCAAGATGGAATTTGACCTATCCCGTTAAAAGGAGAAATGCTTGTGTTTCAATTTAGCAAGACCTTGGCCAAGGCACTTCATGTGAAAGTCACATGATCACTAAAATTGAAATCACTTTATGGATTTGCTATTTAGAGTTGACAGGCTCTTAAGCCATCCTTAGCATTTGTGGTCAAGAGGATGAATTATACGGTAACTGTTTCTTAGGGTTCTTGGAGTTTGCTCGGCAACTCTTCGACCTATCCGGACGTCGGGTTCCATTGCTAGATGGGCACATCGATTAGTATAGAAAGTTGTTTCTATGCTACCGGCTTAGGTTCGAACCTAGAGAGTCACACGCATAGAAGTTTCCTAGGATGATCTATTTGCTGATCAACGATTGAGAATCGTATATGATTTAATTAATCAATTTGATTGATTGAATTATCTCAATTGGGTTAAGTACAAGTGAATAAGATTCAATTTGGTTTAAGTCTATTAGAAGGACTAATCAATTTCAAATATTGATTTGAAATTAGACTTGATTTGGATTTAAATAGATTCAGGACTAGCCAAATTTGATTTGGGCTAGGACCATGATCTATGTGGTTTAATCCAATAAATTCAAATTAGCTTAAAATCAAAAACCAAACCCCAAAAAAGGTTTTCTCGCATGATGAGATAACTAAAATCTCATCTCATGAGAAATTAAATTCTATGCAGAATTTAATTTATAACTTTTAGTCTTCTTCAAATGAGTTCCCCTCTTTGGTGCATTTCCTCTTTGGAATGCGACAACCTCTCGTGGACAAGCGTGGAATTAACCAAGAGCACTGCATCTCTTTGGTTTTCAGGAATTCTAAATGTTAGAATTCAATAGGCTGGCTAAATGAGACTATAAATAGAGGACATCCCTCACCAGATAACATAACACAAGATCAAAAGAGATCAAAAATTCTAAACAGTTAGAACGTGTTAATTCTAAGAGTTAGAATAGAAAATTCTGGTGTGATTCTGGTGTTAGCAAAAGCTTGGTGGATCTTGGAGGAAGATTCAAGTGGAAGGATTCAAGATCAGCAAAATTATTTTTCCGCGAGCTAGCACTCCCGGAATCCGATCATTCGGGGCTTCGCGTGGACGATACTAGAGGCCGGACGATTGAACGGCTGCAGAGCAAAAGGATTTACCTACTGTTCTTAAGGTAAGTGATTTGATCCCTAGATCTTAAGGCAGGCTTCAAGATAGTAGTATGACTTCTCATCTTGAAGATCAAGATATGATCTTGATTATTTAATTTATATGCAATATTAGATCAAACGATCCTATAATATAAGGCAAAGATATGATCTTGATGCATGTTAGATAGATTAATATGTAATCTTTAAATTTCTGCATTGATAATTGTTATCAAATTTTAAAATATGCATGCCTCGGGGATTAACAATCCCAACAGAGGATTCCCCAGATCTGTTCGTATCTCGAGGATTTGTGGGCGATTCAGGGCATTTAAGGCTCTCGATTCGGGATCAGAAAAAGATTTTCTATCTTCTGCCCGTGACTGGAAAATGCGCTTAGTACGTCTCGAGACGCGATTTCTCTCTTTCCTGGACGTCGTGTGGCCTTATGGGCTTCGGCTCTGGCCGAGGCTTACGCACTTCGGCTCTGGCCGGGGCTTCCAATCATAAAAGATGCACTCCGGCTCCGGCCGAGGCTTACGCACTTCGACTTTGGCCGGGGCTTCCAATCATAAAAGATGCACTTCGGCTCCGGCCGAGGCTTACGCACTTCGGCTCTGGCCGAGGCTTCCAATCATAAAATATGTACTCTAGCTATGACCGAGGCTTATATACTTCAGCTCTGGCCAGGGCTTGTAAGCTGCCCGAATCCGACCGAAATTTCTTCGCCCTTTGGTCCTGCCGGGGCTTGTAAGCTGCCTAAATCCGATCGAAGTTTCTTCACCCTTTGGTCCGGCCGGGGCTTGTAAGCTGCCCGAATCCGGCCAAAGTTTCTTCACCCTTTGTTCCGGCCGGGGCTTGTAAGCTGCCCGAATTCGACCGAAGGCTTGGAGATCACTTGGCCCCCAGCCGTACTGGGGGTGCTCAGCCATACCGTCATACCGAGTCTTTGTTGAATAGGACTCGGCCCAGTCGAGGTACGGAGATTTCCTGTTCAAGGAGACAGCTCGGTTGTGCCGAGAATTGGTAAGTGGCATCTGTTTTTCATTATGACTTTTCGGAGAAGTGATTTTAGCAACCATGCCATGAATCATAGAAGCAATATGCCAACACAGTTAATGGGACGGGTCTATAGAAGGCGTACTCTTCTGATGATATATGCGGAGGTTGTCTGAATTCTACGTCCGGTAAATGGATTTCCCGTCTAGATCCTGAAGCTTGTAGGTACTGGGCCCGACGACTTCTGCCACTTGATATGGGCCTTCTCAGTTCAGAGACAGCTTTCCTTGTTCCGTTGGTTTGGAGACAGATGCCTTTCGGAGGATAAGATCGCTGGGCGAAAAAGATTTCCCCTTGACTCTGGAGGCATGATAGCGAGCCACTCTCTGCTGGTAGGCAGCTACTCTGATCCGCGCTTTCTCTCTGATCTCCTCCAGTAGGTCGAGGTTAGCACGGAGTTGCTCATCATTAGACTCCTCCGAATAACCTTCTATGCAAGGGGAAGGGAGCCCAACCTCCATAGGAATAACAGCTTCCGTGCCGAAGGCCATTTTGAAAGGAGTTTGGCCCGTGGGCGTCCTCTCGGTGGTTCGGTAAGCCCATAGCACGTGGTGGAGCTCTTCTGCCCATTTGCCTCGTGCTCGATTAAGACGAGCTTTGATTCCCTGCAAGAGGGTTCGGTTGGTTACCTCGACTTCTCCATTAGCTTGGGGATGTCCCACCAATGTGAGGCGATGAATGATGCCATGATCCTCGCAGAATTTTTGAAACTTGGGATTATCAAATTGCTTCCCATTGTCGGTGATGATTGTATAGGGAAGACTGAAACGACAAATAATGGACCCCCAAACAAAATCTTTAGCC
Source organism: Calamus simplicifolius (assembly GCA_900491605.1). Lineage (NCBI taxonomy): Eukaryota > Viridiplantae > Streptophyta > Magnoliopsida > Arecales > Arecaceae > Calamus > Calamus simplicifolius. The sequence goes on along the minus strand of UESW01003919.1, from coordinate 807,374 downwards.
CGAGCCTCGGTGATCTGGGCGACTGCTTCCGCTTCAACCCATTTGGTGAAGTAATCAATCGTAACAAATAAGAACTTCTTTTGTCCCGTTGCAAGGGAAAAAGGATCGAGGATATCCATTCCCCACTTGGCGAAGGGCCAGAGGGATGATATAGCAGTCAAGTGAGTAGAAGGGAGTCTTTGGATGTTAGAATGTCGTTGACCTGAATCGCAGGCTCGAACAAGGTTATTGGCATCTTTCTGTATAGTAGGCCAATAGTATCCTTGGCGAAGTATCTTATGGCACAAATTTCTGCCGCCGAGGTGGTTGCCGCATATGCCTTCATGAACCTCCCGAAGAGCATAATCAGCCTCCGAAGGTCGGAGGCATTTAAGCAGAGGCATAGAGAAGGATCGTTTGTATAGCCGATCGTCAATCAAGACATAATGGAAGGATTGCATCTTCAGTTTCCTTGCCTCTTTTCGGTCGGTAGGTAGTAGCCCTTCTTTGAGATATTTATATATGGGATCTGTCCAAGATGGCTCGGTGTCGACTTGCATCATCTGATCAGAATCAGCGATGCTGGATTTCTCCAGGACCTCCAAATGAAATTTTTGCTTAAGGTCCATTGAGTCCGCAGTCGCTAGGCAAGATAAGAGATCGGCGCGTGCATTTTCTGCCCTTGGTATCTGAATAATTTCAAATTCAGTGAAATGGGATAACAAATCATGCACCGTTTGCAAATACCGAACCATATTCAGTTTTCGGGCTTCGAATTCTCCTCGTACTTGGCCTGCCACTAATTGGAAGTCAGTGTAAGCATTTAGCTTCTCGACTTTGAGCTCCCGAGCGATGCGGAGTCCAGCAATTAGGGCCTTGTACTCTGCTTCGTTGTTGGAAGTTGGGAAGGAGAAATGGATGCCGTACTCAAACGTCGCTCCTTCTGGACTGGTGATGACAAGACTCGCGTCAAAGCCGCTCGCACTGGAGGATCCGTCGGCATGAAGTAACCACGGAGCGTTGGGCTTCGGTTGCTCAGGAGAACCTGAGGTAGAGCCATCCTCGGGTATGGTACACTGCAGGAGAAAATCTGCCAGGACTTGGGCTTTAATGGATGGACGAGGATAATATTGAATGTCATGCTCGCTCAGCTCCACAGCCCACTTGGTCATCCTTCTTGAGGCCTCCGGGCGATGGATGATAGATCTGATAGGTTGGTTGATCAGAACCGCCATGGTATGCACCTGAAAATATGGCTGCAGCTTCCGAACTGATGTCACCAGTGCCAAGACCACCTTCTCGACCCGGGTATACCTCGTCTCGGCATCCTTGAGCAATTTGCTGACATAATAGATCGGCCTCTGAACCTTGTTATCCTTCCTGACCAGCACTGAGCCGATGGCACTCTCAGAAACCGCCAAATATAAGCTCAGCGTTTCTCCTTGCTTTGGACTGCTAAGGAGAGGTGGTGAGCCGAGGTATCTTTTAAGATCTTCGAAGGACTTCTGGCAATCTGAGGTCCATTGGAAATTCTTCCCCGACTGAAGAGCTTTGAAGAAGGAGAGGCATTTCTCAGCCGATCGAACAATGAAGCGGCTGAGGGCCGTTATCCTCCCAGTGAAACGCTGCACTTCCTTGACCGACACCGGAGGGATCATTTGCTACAGGGCTTGGATCTTTTGAGGGTTCACTTTAATTCCCCGCCATGAAACCATGAAGCCCAGGAACTTACCGGAATTAACTCCGAAGGCACATTTAGTTGGATTGAGCTTCATCTGGTACTTTCGGAGCGTTGCGAAGCTTTTTGCAAGGTCCTCCACATGGTGGGGCGCCTCCTTGCTCTTCACCAGCATATCATCAACATACACCTTCATGTTCTGACCGATTTGCTCCTTGAAGATTTTGTTGACCAGCCTTTGGTAGGTGGCACCTACATTTTTCAGACCAAAAGGCATAACTCGGTAGCAATAGATACCTCGGTCGGTGATGAAGGCTGTCTTTTCCTCATCTTCAGGCGCCATTCAGATTTGGTTGTATCCCGAATAGGCATCCATGAAAGTCAGCATCTGATGGCCCGATGTCGCATCTACGAGTTGGTCAATCCGAGGAAGAGGAAAACTGTCCTTCGGGCAAGCTTTATTGAGGTCGGTGAAGTCGATGCGGATCCTCCACTTGCCATTTGACATTTTCACCATGACGACATTTGCCAACCAGTTGGGGTAGTTGACCTCCCGGATAAAGTTGGCTTTGATGAGCTTATCCACCTCTTCCTCGATAGCTTTCTGACGCTCGGGGGCAAAGCTTCTTTTTTTCTATTTGACTGGTCGAAATGTCTCGTCCACGCTGATGTGATGGACTAAGACATCTGGACTAATCCCTGGCATATCTGAGGCAACCAGGCGAACACATCCGCATTCTCCCGAAGGAAATTGATTAAGTCTTGCCGAAACTTTTCCTTTAGCTGTGACCCGATCTTTATGGTTCGGTCGGGCCGAGCTTCATCCAGCGGCACCTCCTTCAGTTCCTCGGTTGGTTCTTCTCGTTGCTCAGCGAAGTCTTCACGACCATCTAGCCCATCCACCTTGGGCTTCTTGGACTGCAAGTCGGCGACAAAGCAATGCCGAGCAATAATCTGGCTACCTTGAACAACCCCTACTCCCCATTTAGTGGGAATTTCATGGCAATATGGGGAATAGAAATGATGGCCTTGAGGGATATCTGCCCCGGCCTGCCGAGGATGGCATTGTAAGGGGACCGAAGCTTAGTCACGAGGAAATCCATGAGCGTAGTAGCTACGAGGCCAGGTGCCGGCTCGGACCATCAGAGTAATGACTCCCTCGGGGGTTATAGAGTCACCTGTGAAACCCACTAGAGTGGATTCCATGGCTTGGAGGTTTTCCGCCTGGAGTTTTAGTCTCACAAAGGTATCGAAGTACAAAATATTAACGGAGCTTCCGCTATCAATTAAAATGTGGTGTACATCGTAGTTGTTCATATTCAAAGATACAACTAGAGCATCGTCGTGGGGGTACTGTACCTTCCACAGGTCTTCATCAGAGAAAGCAAGCTCGTCGACTCGAGCCTTCTTCGGCAGATTTTCCTCCTCACTCAGCCCAGACGATGGAGAGTCGATCGCCGCTATCATGTTGACATTGCCAATGACTGGAGGATTCGACAGAGGAAGCTGGCGAGGTTCAGGTTGACGACCTCCCTCATTCGCTGGCTCAGGTGGCCCTCTGAATCGGTCTAATCTACCCCGCCGGATTAGACGCTCGATTTCATTCTGGAGCTGCCAGCACTCTTCGGTATCATGCCCATGGTCTCGATGGAAGCGGCAGTACTTGGTCATGTCCCTCCGGACCCCGTTACCTCAAAGGGGAGGAGGGCAAGGAATCTGGCACTCGATCTCCATCAGAATCTGTGCCCTCGACGCAATGAGAGGGGTATAGCGGTCGAACTTTCGAGCTGGGCTCCGGGTCCGGTCTCGAGGTAGCGGCGGAGGGGCTCCATGGCGGCGAGGCAGGCTTGTGCAGCGGTAGGCTCGATGCTTGTCAGAGCTTTTCACCTCTTTCTTCTTCTGCCGCTCGGACTGAGCCGACCTTCTCGACTCCTCGACTCTAGCATACTTGTCTGCCAGATACATCATGTCTGAAAGGCTCTTTGGGTAGTTAACCTCCAGAGCCAAATAAAAGTCTCTCGCCTTTGATACCCCTCTGGCCAAGGCGGACATGGCCACCTCATGATTGAGGTGGTCGACTTCTAGCAGGGCCGTATTGAAACGGCTGAGGTAGTTCTTCAAGGATTCCCCCTCTCTTTGCTTAACTTCTGAGAGGGAATCAGATCTCTACCGGTGACGATGGCTACTGACAAATTGGCTGATAAACAGATAGCTCAACTCGTCAAAAGAATCAATAGAACCTGGCTTCAGGCTGTTGAACTAGGTTCAAGCAGACCCTCTAAGGGTAGAGGGGAAAGCACGGCATAGAATCGCATCTGACGCTCCATGGAATATCATGATGGACTTGAAGCTGCAGAGGTGGTCATCGAGATCAGTAGATCCGTGGTAGGGCTCGATGGTAGGGAGCTTGACATGAGGGAAAATCACTTCCCTCATGATCTCTCGGTGAAGGGGATGCCCTGATCTATCTTCGGCTAGGACAGAGGAGCCTGCCTGACGGCGTCTAACTCCTGACGCCATTCCTGTCGCATCTCCTGCATCTGCTGCCTGATTCCTTCGTCCAGATGACAGGAGGGATTGGGTGACGGGATGGCGGTAGCGGTGTCAAATCTTGGGAAGACACTGGGGAGTGGGAGCGAGCCTGACGGGATCTGAGCGGGCTCCCTCCTCTGGCCTGGTGGGGCATTGGCTTCGCCCTTGCAGGTCGGTGAAAGTAATCCGCTGCCCCAAGCGGATTAGAGGGAAGAGTTACTGGAGGAATGGGGGCGGCTTCTTCTTCATGAAGTGGCAGAACAGGAGCCACCGGGTGGGGAACCCTTTGAGCTCCTTGAACAAGCTAGGTCAAGGCCTGGACCTGCTAAACCAGAGCGGTGAACTGGTCCAGGGTCACCGCCGGAGCTGATGGTGAAGGGGTTTCAGCTGGTGGCGATAGCGACGACTCCATGCCATTGGTTGGATTAGGCCTCTGAGATGCAGCCTAATCTTGAGCCTCAGAGGCGGCTCTCTTCCGGTTGGCCATTAGAGGATTTTTCTTACGATCTGGATCCTTGTCTCCTAGAATACATGTTTATGGGACTTGCGGCCCTTCCTCTAGCGCCAATCTGTTGCCGCGGAAATCCGTTCTCCGACTCGGTGCTGTTGGGGCTTCGAATCCGAGCTCGACTCCTGGTCGGGACCTGCAAAATAGTCCTCGAGCAGAGGGTGGTTTTGGAGGTGCCCTCTGCGGAAGACCCTCCGTCGCCCAAGTCAATGGAGATTCACAGCAAGAAGACAAATGAGGAGAAGGATCCTCGAGAAAGAGTTCCTCTAGGGGTGGTGCTAGGAGCTCTGTCTGAGCTCTAATGGAGTTTTTCTGAGAGTGTGAGTGAGTGAAAGAGAGGTGTCTTGAGTGTGCAGAATGCCGTACCTGAGAGGATCTGAGGCTGTGATATTTATAGGTGATCACCTGATTCCTTGGACACGTCACAGAGGGTCTGAAAGTTGTTGGGATTCGAAACTGATTTGAATCAGGCTGTTACAGGGCCGGTAGGATCCGTATCCGATTGGTTAGAGAATCATGGTGTTATAGAGCCGGTAGGATCCGTATCCGGTTGGTTAGAGGATCAACGGCCAGGAAGAGCAGACGATGCTTCAAGATTCAGCGACTACATAGGCTCTAGGCCATTTCTGGTAGCGTAGGCATGATTTTCTATTTGAAATCTTGTTAATTTAAGTGTATTCCGCAGAGGCGCTTGAGTACCTCGGTTGGGCCGAGGTATAAAAGATGGATGAATCTGCCGAAGTATGGTGAGACTCAATTTACCGAGGAATGGGATAGTTCGGCCTTCTTGAGACACAGAATGGCTCGGCTATCCGAGGTATAACGAGGCTCGGCCTACCGAAGCACAGGATGGCTTGGTGGCGATAGCTCGACCTGTGGGGGTATGATAATAGCTCGATCAGTCGAGGTATAATAATAGTTCAGCCAACTAATAATAGCTCGATCAGCCGAGGTATAATAATAGCTCGGCCAACTGTTACACGAAAGCTGTTTGAAGGGGTAGCCTACTCATTGCTGCCTTTCGGATGTGACAACTATGCGATAGGGTGTATGGGCTAGCCTTAGCCCTATGTCTTGGATTGTATAAATATTAATGCAATGATATTTTTACCTCTCACCACTTATGATGCGCACGGACACTCAAAAGATTTTTGGTATATAATTTAGATAAACTTAAGATTTTCTATCATTAGGAAATAAAGGATGTAAATATTTTATTATGTATAGAGTTATGAAATTTTCGAGTCAAGGAGAATTAGGATTTTTGTAGATAAATTAGAATCGTATAAGAAATCTAATCAAAATCATTATGAGATTTGAAAAGTTAAAAGGTTTAGCTTTATGTTTTTTTTCAAAGCATCAAAGGTTTATGATAAATGTCTTTCAGGTTGATACCAAAGTGAGAGAGAGATTTTAAGCAAGGGATATGGTTTGTCCAGTATGCATGAAAGGGAGCTTTTAGTTTCTTTTCTTGAATCATATTTGAAATTTTTTTTTTTAATCTCTTTGTCCTACATAGATTCAAGTATATTGAATTATAATAGGTCAAAAATCTAAATCTATCCCTGTGTTCTTGGACCGAGCTCCATCACGCAACGAAAATTCTAGCAATGGTACTACGTGAAGCTCAGAAAAATCAATAGAAAAAAAATTCACTAAAGCTTCATGCGTGGATTATTTTGCTTCATTAAATGGCACACTAGACTGAACAATTCAAAGGGAGCAATGCCAGTATGCCCACGCCAACTAAGATGAATTTTTCAATGACATCTTTGATTTATTTGTGATCCTAAAATATCTACAATACAATACTTGTAGAACAAAAATTACCTTGCTGTGTTAATTTAATTAAGTTTGTTGCCAAGAAAATTTGTTCTTCGACTCGGATGCACCCTGGCTCCGGGTTCGAACGCCAGTCTCTCGCTCGGGGTAGAACTTGCAAGACAGTCCGTACGTAGAGGGTATTTCGAGAGTGACCCTCTGCGAAAAACCCTCCGACGCCCAAGTCAATGGAGATTCACAGCAAGCAGATATGAGAAGAAGGCTCTCGCAGAAGAGTTCCTCTAGGCAGGTATTTTTTCAAGAGCTCAAAGCTCTGATGAAGCTTTAATGGAGTTTTTCAGTATGAGAGTTAGTGACTGCATACCTGAAAAGTTTCGGGAATGTGGTATTTATAGGCGATCACATGATTCTTTGGGCGCATCACAGGGAGTCTGAAAACTGTTAGGATTCGAAACGGATTCGAATCAAGACTATTACGAGGCCGGTAGGATCCGTATCTTCTCAGTTAGAGGATCGACGGCGAGAAGAGTTGGTTGATGCCTTGAGATTCAGCACTATGTAGGCCTTAGGCCACTTCTACGGTTCTTAGGTCACTTCTGGTATCATTGGCATGATTTCTCGTTTGGAATCTTGTTCAGCTATCATGAATTTGAACTCTTCCGCATTTGATTCGCAGAGGTGCTCGAGTGCCTCGGTCTAGCCAAGGTATAGGATGACTCGGTTTGCTAAGATATAAGGTAGCTTGGGTTACCGAGTATAGGATGGCTCGATTTGTTGAGGTATAGGGTAGCTTGAGTTGCCGAGGTATGAGATGACCCGGTTTGCTGAGATATAGGGTGGCTCGGATTGTCGAAGTATAGGATGGCTCGATTTATCGGGATGATTCAACTCTGCTGAAAGTGGTTCAATTTTACCATCTTATGAATATGATAATTAATTAATAAAATATTAAAATTAATTTAACTTAATTATTAATATAAATAAATATTGATGCAACGATAATTTTACCCTATTCGAAGTTCATCAAATCGCCCATTTGAGTTCCTTAAAAGAGAGTCATGTAGGATCCAACAAATATCTACCATGCCAGTGCCTTTAAATTCTAAATTCAATCTACTGGTCCAACCGTTCGACGAACCACCTCATGCCACATGATCAATCCAAAAAGGGCAATCCACTTCAACAATCGGTCATATTCCCGGATACGTTAAAAATACCCCCCGTACCAACAACCGATTCTCTGGATGAGTCCAATGCCTCCAATCTTCGATGGAGCTCCAAAGACAACGTGGGAAGATTTCCCGGAGGTAAGCTCACCTCTCAGACTTCTGTAACCAGCTTCCGGACAAAAGAAGCTATCGATTGAAGTTAGTGACGTAAAGCAAGAGGCCTTCCCCTGTTTCGCTCCGTTACAGAGGAGAGAAGGAAAAAAGGCGAGGCCTTCCCACGGGATCCAAAAGCGCGGTCCTAGAAATCGTTCCCCCGGAAGCCCTAATCCAACGCAGGGAATGGAGAAGGAGGTGGAGGTTGCGGACCCGCTGCTGCCGGCGCCGGAGAACGGGGCTGACGAGACGGAGGAGGAGATCCCGCCGTGGAGGGATCAGGTCACGATTAGGGGGCTGGTGGTGAGCGCGCTCCTGGGGACGCTGTTTTGTATTATAACGCACAAGCTTAATCTCACGGTGGGGGTGATTCCGTCCCTCAATGTGGCTGCTGGGCTACTGGGGTTCTTCTTCGTCAAGAGCTGGACGGGGTTTCTCCAGGGGATGGGGGTGTGGACGAAGCCGTTTACCCGGCAGGAGAATACGGTGATCCAGACCTGTGTTGTTGCTTGCTATGGCTTGGCATTCAGCGGTAATTGGATCGGTTTCTTTCTTGATTTTTAATGATTTGTTTTTATTCTTATTTTTGGTTGATTGTTTGAGTTTTATGTTTTAGTGGTTGAATTTGGTAGTATGCTTTGAGGGTAGATGGGAAAAGCTGCTTTTTTAACGAGACAGAGGAGATCTTGGTGGTGTATTGTTGCTACAGTTATGATGAGGTTCTTGGCGGATATTGAATTTTGTTTTGTTACTGGTAGAATGTTCTCTCTGGGTTTATGGGATATGGGCCAAGGTTTCTTTTTTGTGATAATAAAATAAAGGTTTTCATCGTGATGAATTTTGTTTCTGTTGTGATCAAGTTTCTTATTTTATAACGAAATTCTTGTTTTAAGAATTTTAATGAAAGATTAGGATTTTGCATTTCTTTTTGGTGGAATTCTATGGTGCGGCTTAGGGGATATGATGAGAGATTAGATTTGTTCCCTCCTTCCCCATCTTTTCCTTCTAAATGTGAGGTGGCGTCTTGTATTCTTGTTGGCGATTCAATATCTGTATTGGTTTGTCAACTTGAATCAAAAGGATGGTGAGTATCTAGTGGTAATTTGTAGCTTGTAGAAAATTGTTTTATATATGTAAGAAGTTGGCAGTGTGGCATTTATACCTATTGCCTTGTTTGTGATGTCTATATTGAGAATCCGATATTTGATGGGGTTAATTTTTTGGTCTATTTTATATTATGTTTTTTTTTTTTTTGAGATTTTTGTGCATTTGTTCATCTCTCATGTGTGTATGCGTGTACTTTAGGAATTGGGTTATTTGAATTTTTTTTTTTTTTTGAGGATCTTGGGTTATTTGATGTTGAAGCTGAAAATATGAACATCTTTAATGAATAGACTAGCATAAAGGGAGAAAAGTTCCTTTTCCTCATCAGAATGACATAAATTGAGTAAAATTGCTCGGCCATAACAGCAGTCATAGACATGACAGTCTTGGCCCTCATTAAAATTTTAACTTAGAAGCTGCATGTTTTTGACATCTCTCTTTCTGATTAACAAGGTTTATGAGTTTTCTTTTGTTTTATTAGGCTTTTACTCAAAAGATTTCTGGATGTCATTTTTCTAGAAATCAGAGTCATGAAGATGTGACTATCTTCTCTATGGAAATTCTTTAATGGGAATTGGCCATAGCTTTTAGTATGTGCTTAGATAATGTTTAAAGGTTATGATACTTCAACTGTTTATCACTAACCAATAAGCTCAACTACATTGTTCTGAGCTACAGACCACATTATTCTTTAGATTTTTTGACAGCTTATTGTAATTTAATATTTAACACTCCAACCTGTTAAAGGTAGTTGTAGGAAAAATACTTAAAATAAAATGTGTAGTTCCAAAACTGTAGGTTAATTTTTTTTTCTTCTTATCCAAATTTCTAATATTTGTTGCATTTGATTGGTTTCTAAAAACAAAGATGCATTTACATCCTTGTTTACTTTCAAGGATTTCTTTTATAATTTTTTTGTTTCTCATTAATATATCTGCTGTTTGGTTTAGATCTCCTCTGTGTTGAGGTTTACTTATGTCTACTTTATAGTTCTCGTTGTTTCTCTATATCTTTCTGAAGGTTCAACATTCTATTACTTCATTTTGAAATGACTTGGAAATGTTCTCCGCAAGATTCTTAAGCTTGTGTTTGGCTTTGAAATATGGATTATTTGTTCAATTGTTAAACTGAAAATCATTTTATGGTTGATTTTATTCTTTTTTTTTGTTTGAACTGTTGGATTAAATAGCATATCTTTGACAGGGGGCTTTGGATCCTACATGATATCGATGGATCAGAAAACGTATGAACTTATTGGAGTTGATTATCCTGGTAACAAGGCAGAAGATGTTAAAAATCCATCTTTGGGATGGATGATTAGTTTCACATTTGTTGTGAGTTTTCTTGGGCTGTTTAGCCTCGTTGCACTACGGAAGGTATCTACAATTATGACATTTGCCGCACTTACTAAAAATTATGATTGTACCTTTTAAGTAGTTTATGAAAAAAATTTAATGATTTATGAAGTTGTATTGGGTGTCTAGGGATATTTAGATTGTCAGTATCTTAACTGCTAACATCGGTAGCATCTTCCTGTAGTTGTATTTAAGGTTTTAAATCTCGTGGGAGAGAGATATCCCGATTTTCTATGGAATGAGATAACTTGCATCTTGTCCTGTCTCGATCTCCAATCTGGTGAGGCATTCCAATACTTTCTTAGAATGTTTTTTTCTTAAAAATAAATATTTATGAAGTTTTAGTATTTTATTTGATTTTTAAACATATTTAAACTTAGGAAGTTATATCTTTATGATAAATTAGATCTATTTTAAATGGACACTATAATGTATTATAATCGAGATAGGATAGGATGGCTAAGATTGGTCCTGAAATCTCTTTGAGAGAAGATGTCTTGGCTGTCTTGGCTCCATCCCGTCGAGACTTGAATCACTGATTGTGTTTATAGCAAAACCCTCAGAAACACTGTCTAAAATCCATCCTTGACATCCTTTCCTGTTAAGGGTTAAATCCTAAATCAAACCAATACTACTTAGATACATTCCCTAGATTGAAGCTTTAGTTTTTTTTTTTTTTTTTTTGGGGGGGGGGGGTTGACTTTTTCATGAATATGCAAATAGGAATGGCAATGGGACGGGATGGGTATGGGGGAAGCTACCTTCATATTCATACCCATTCAAAAAATTTATACTCATACCCATTAAGGGTATAAATTTTTATACTTGTATTCATACTCATGGAGACTATGTAATACTCATACCCACCCTGTTACCATACCCATACCCACCACCTCTTCTTTTAAAATTTTATTCTTTTAATTTTTTTTCTTGAATTAAATAAGTTTAATTAATTCCTAGCTATTAGTTCAAACAAAATTTTTTTCTTTCAAATTTCAATTGTATTCCAGAATGGGCTAGGCCTAAGACAATTGTAAGCCTTTTTTTTCCCCTTCAATTCCAGACCAATCAAATGGAATAGGTCTCAAAAAATTATGGTGTGTTGCCCATTGACCCTTATTAAGTAAGGATAATGTTTTTGCTGAAAATTATAAATAAGGATACTTAAGTAATTTTACTACCGGTGTAATGGGTATGGGGCAGGGTGGGTAAATTGTTACATCCATATTTGTCCTGTACTATGATGGCTATTGTCAGGTGTCTCCATATTTATACTCATCCATTTTTTAACCTCCATACTTGCTCCAAATGAAGCTGAGGTGGGCGGGTACTTGTGGGTTTTAAAAAAAATTGCCATCCCTATATGCAAGCCCATCCTTCCTAGTCTTTCTTTGCTCTTGCTTTGATTGGAGCCTAGTGTCTCAAACACTAGTTGTGCAAGTAAGTAAATTGCTTTTAATGCTTCATCTTTAGTCATATTTGTTCAAGTTTTGTGTTAAGCTTTCTGTAACATCCAAATCTTCCATGCTTCTCTTATTTGACTTTGCTACTCAATGTTTCAAATTGCATAACACCACTTTCCTTACAGTCATGTAAGTTTTTTCCTTATTATTTTGTTACAGAATTACACTTATACTTAATGTGCATGAGGTGAATACATTTTTCTTTGTCTGCGTCTCCATTTCTTGACCTTGCTCTAAATCGCTGGGGTTTCTATAATCTGTCTTCTGTCATACTCTTCTTCCATATGTTCAAGTACCTTGAAGATTATCTTTGGATAATGTTGCTTGCTGATTCCACATATCCATATCCATGCCTATTATAATATGTGGATAAGAGATAAATGTAAGTTTCTATATTAATTGCTCCCCTTCTGCTCTTTTTATTAGATTTTGTGTTAACAGTAAGGTAGGTTTTTTCATCTGCCAGTTGATCATCTACGTATGATGTAAAGCATTAATCTTGCAGTTTTGTCTTGATTAATAAAAACAGCACCTATTGCCAGAGCAATGACATCGGGTCAAGAGATAATTGTTAAATGTTCTAAAATTCTAATGCATTATACAATGACCTCCAAGAGTTCACATTTTATCAGCTTACTGATTGTCTTTGTTATTAATAATACATTAATCTAAACCCAATAAATCATGGAAAATTGAAACTCAGAGAAACATGTTGTATATATTTAAACTGCTTAATGATGATTAATAACGTTTCTCCTTATCTGTTTGTAGGTCATGGTAATTGATTACAAGCTTACATATCCTAGTGGGACAGCCACAGCTTTGCTTATAAATAGCTTTCATACTAATACAGGAGCTGAGCTTGCTGGGTAAGTTAAGTGGTTTACATGCCCATGTTTATTGCCCAAAGCAACTTATGTTTACTGCATATCTATTACTTTATGAAGTTGCCAACATGCCATAGTGTTTTTTTATAGGTTTGCTGCCTCCTAAACTCTATTGCTAATGACTAGAAGTAATTTTTTTTGGAGCAATGAGCGGAAGTAACTTAAGTCATATATGCTTGATCTGTTTTATTTTTTTTCCCCCTCTTTAATGAATATATGTTGCAGGGCTACCATCATCACATTGAAAAGTTACAGAAAAAAAATCTCAAGTAGCTTCTGTGACTTGCTTGATCAATAATATTTTTCTTGTACGAACAATTTTCTTAGCTAACTCAGGGGACTTTGCTCATTTGGTCAATGCACATTTGCTTCATAGTTCACAAATATGAGTACAACTAGATATACAGTTTGTAAAGTTCAGGATGGGTGCATTAAGTGTCACAGTATCCAGGAGAATTGGACATGTGAATCTTCCAAAAATTGGACATGTGGACATGTTTATGTCTTAATGCATGTACATGTAAATTTGTTGTACCATACAGTGAATCATGAGCTAGACATATGCTTCTTAATTTATAAAATTTGTAGAAGGGTTGCTATCTATTATGTTAGAATTAAAAGTATCCATATGGTAGTGCCAGAGTTAGAAACGTAGTGATGATGGCATTACAAGTTGATGGTATGTAGTGTCAAGAGTATCATGAAGAGCCAACTTTCTGACATATCAAAAGACCCAAAGTTTGGAGTGTCCAGCTAATGCTTCAAGTACAATCCACCAAGATGTAAACTATAGTCCAGGAAATTTGCAATTACAATGACAATTAGATGTAGCACATTTATAATATCTAAGCTCAGAACTTGCAGATTTTAGCATAACTTTTATAAGTATGTTCTTTGGGCTGAATGAATGGCCCCAAAATCTATTTTCCTTTACTTCTTCCGTTTTCTTAAATTTTTGTTCAATTTTTTGGAATTGAAATCTTAAATAGCTTAATGTTTTGAGAAATTACAATTTTCCTTAAATGCTGCTTTTTATTACAAGGAGTAGGCATTGTCAATGACTGGCACAATGTGTTATGCTATTGTGCCATCCCAGTCTGTGGGTGAAACAGATCTTCTATCCATTCATAAAATTAATCGAAGTATATAATTTTACAAAATTTTATTATCATCCATACCTGTACAATGTAATGCAGGAAGCAAGTTCGTTGCCTGGGAAAATATCTCAGCATAAGCTTCTGCTGGAGTTGCTTTAAGTGGTTCTTCAGTGGTGTGGGAGATTCGTGTGGTTTTGATAATTTTCCAACCCTGGGCCTTGCAGCATTTAAGAATACGTAAGGTTTATCTGCCTTTTAATTGCTTTATCAGTTATCTCCTTTCCCAAGAACAAACATATAATTCCTATCATGAGTCCATTTCTGGCTCATAATTCTTTTCAAACCTTTAATTGCCCATAGAGTGAGATTTTTCATGTCCGTACACTTGCACAAGACAACTGAGCCACCGTATTTAACCAACAGAAAATTTTAAGTTGTCTGACTTTCCTTCCACAAAGTGTATCCTTTTTTAAGATCATAAAAGGAAAAAAAAAATCTTGAAAAGTAATAGAGAAGGGAGCTGTCATCGGTACAACATCTAATGTTCTTTTGTCATTGTGCAGGTTCTACTTTGATTTCAGTCCAACTTATGTTGGATGTGGTCTTATCTGCCCACACATTGTCAATTGCTCAGTTCTTCTTGGAGCCATCATATCATGGGGTTTTCTTTGGCCATTTATTGCAAAGCATGCTGGGGATTGGTACCCAGATAACCTTGAAGGCAATGACTTCAAAGGTCTCTATGGATACAAGGTGCTGTATGGTTCTCTTTCTTCATCTATTTGAGTGTTTACCAGATGAACTTATTTCCCTGTTACTATTTACACCTTGAAAGTTACCTGAACTTATTAATGAGTTGACAATCACTTGATACTTTGTGAAACTAAATAACATGAGTTTGTATCAGAAAGTCTTTGCATATTGCAAAGATATTCTTGATATGTGAACTTGTCAAAAGCAGGGTTACAAGAATGATTCTGTCAGAAACCACTGATCGTTAGGCAGAAGAAAAGAAATAAATGGCTGATGAATAACACCAGGGATATGAGCTACATTAGTTTAAGGATTTCTTTTCTTGATTTTGTCCAATATTGTCAATCATCAGCACCATTTTTCATGACTAATTATATCTAAAATTGAAACTACATTCTTCATTTTTAGTACTCATGTGTCATAATTAGCAAATGAATACAAGCATCTCCCTTTTGAAAGGAAGCTAGGTCCAATTAATTGGACTTCTTGACCTTATGGTTGCAAATATTACTTAGCTTGGGTCAATAATGTGAGGGGAACGAAACATTGTTGAACATTCATTGTTCTCTAGTTTGTTGAAATACGTAATCCTAGTCAAGTCTTTCTAGAATCTGTGCATTTGAGTTGCACTTCTTGGAATTTAAACAGCAAATAACATGCAGCCAGATTCTAAAGCCTGATGATGATACTGTGCAACATCTCTCCATACTTAGGCATATTGAATAGCTTATTGTAACTAATTTGGAGTCTTTGAAGAAATGTAGTTTATAGTTTTCTGTGTTTGCAACAAAAACTTGAATCCCCGGCCATGAATTTAGGTTTATATCCTTACCTCATTAGATTTATGCCAAGTTATTCAAAAAGAAATTTTGAGTGTAACTTCAAGCATCTGTTATGACATCCTTTCGAGATGTGCATGCTTGCTTGCATGCGGATCAGTAAAATTACTTTGATAGATATCCTACTTTGGATATTTGCAAAAAAGTACTCAATTTATTATTTTGATATTTGATTGTCCCATGAAATCTTGCAAATGGAATACTGAATCATTTTAGGCTCATATTTCATCATACCCTTTTATCACACCATTGTGTTTTACAATTGAAGACAGTTTTATTTTGTCCTAATTAAAAGTTTGCTTTAATATTTGTTGAAACTCTAAACATTATTGCCTTTTTTTCATGACCAGACTTAATTGTTTCTATGCTTTAACTGATCTCTCTAGTGATGTTATTATTATCATGTGCATCTTGTTCACTTCTATCTTTAAATTTATATTGTGGTGAAACAAGCTTTGTCTTCACCATGCTGCACGCTATTTCAGAATTACTTGATTTTGTGTTGAACTTTAAGTTTTTTCTTAAAAAATTAATTGCAAAATTCTCCACATTTGATTTTATGAAAAGTAAATTGTGAACCAAGATAGAGAGATTGATCAGTTTTCTATATTGAGTTTCTTAGACTAATTTTACTTTCCACAGGTTTTCGTAGCAATCTCTCTTATTCTTGGAGATGGTCTTTACAACTTGATTAAAATTGTAGTAATAACTGCCAAGGAAATCTCAAACACACGCTCAAAAAGGAATAGCCTTCCTCTTGTCACTGCTCATGAAGGTAAGTGTGTCTTTGTTTGAAGACTCTCTCATGGTCTGGCACAAATCCATTCATCATTTATACTTGGCATAGTTTTGCTTTACAGTTGCATTTCTCTGCCATGATCTGATGCAAATTAGTTTGCTCGTGTCTTCCATTAATGTTCTGGCATTGCTGATTTCTGGACAGTAAAGATCATCATACTGAATTTTATTCATGCTATCTTTCATTTTTCCAATCCAAGATTACATTAGTAACTTTCAACAGGACTGTCTTATTGGGAAAAAAAAGGCCAAAAAAAAAAAAAAAAACTTATCAACAAGATTGACACAATAGAATAAAATCTAGGTATAGCTTATCAAAGTTGCATCAAATTTCCATGCATGAAAGAACTTAAATGTTCTCTTATACAAAGCTTATAATTTAACAGGGACATCAACCAAGCTTAATTCTATCTTGAGGGAGTAGTAAAGGAAGCCATAAATTTATCTTGTTTTAAAGTTGCTCATATATACTATCAGGTTGATAAGTTGCTTTGGCTTTGAAATAATGAGATGGTTGAGATTTGAAAACCATTACTGTTGGGGCCACTGTGAAGAGCTATTACCGTAATCAAAACCAGTGTCTTATTTCAACTAGTTGGAGTGAACTGAATAAATCCTTTTCAACCTTCTATTAAAGCTAACATTTTCTTTGGCATTCTCCTTTTTAAAACACACGTCCTGCCTTTCCTGGTATCTGCCAAACCTTCCTGTCCTCTCTTAATTTGTTTCTTCTATACCTTCTTGTCAAACTTCTTTTGACTATGAGTTTTCCTTTTGAACAAGTTTTCCATTCGCATCTCTGCCATCCTCATTTTCCGCGCTCCCTCTTAGCCCTGCCTTGTGACTTTTATCAGAAAGGAATTTTCACTAAAATATATTTATTGCGACTGTCATTGACTGTTTACCACAATCTCGATTTCCTAAATCATAGCTGATCATCCACAGATGATGAGAGCTCCACGCCATTGACGGAGGAAAGGCTGCGGAATGAGACATTCGTGAAAGACAGCATACCTTCCTGGTTTGCAGCCTCTGGTTACGTTGGCCTGGCTGCGATATCCACTGCAACGATACCTATCATCTTCCCACAGGTGAAATGGTACCTTGTCCTTGTGAGTTACATCCTTGCTCCCGCCCTTGCTTTCTGCAATTCCTATGGCACTGGCCTCACGGACTGGAACCTTGCCTCCACCTATGGAAAAATTGGTCTCTTCATCTTTGCTGCAATTATTGGCAAGCATGGTGGTGTCATTGCTGGACTAGCCGCTTGTGGTGTCATGATGTCAATAGTGTCCACCGCAGCCGATCTCATGCAGGATTTCAAGACGGGCTATCTTACCCTCTCCTCCCCGCGGTCCATGTTTGTGTCCCAGTTGATTGGAACAGCATTGGGCTGTATCATTGCACCTCTTACTTTCTGGATGTATTGGACAGCATTTGATGTTGGATCTCCAGATGGTGCGTACAAGGCTCCATATGCTGTTATATACCGGGAGATGGCTATCTTAGGTGTGGAAGGCTTCTCCGCCCTGCCAAAGCACTGTCTAGAGATCTGCTGTGTGTTTTTCGTGGCGGCAGTAGTTATCAATATCTTAAGGGACCTAACTCCAAAGAATGTATCGAAGTATATCCCGATACCAATGGCAATGGCAGTGCCATTCTACATAGGGGCATACTTTGCAATCGATATGTTTGTCGGGACCGTCATTTTGTTTTTCTGGGAGCGGGTGAACAAGAAGGAAGCCAATGACTACGCCGGAGCGGTGGCATCTGGCTTGATCTGTGGTGATGGGATCTGGACTGTCCCTTCAGCAATCCTTTCAATCTTTAGGATTGATCCTCCAATTTGCATGTATTTTGCACCATCTGTTGCCAGCTGAAGTATGCAAACCAGTAAACCTGGTGGTTAATATTTACAGTCATCTGTAAATATGTAAAATAGCACGTTGTGTCACGTCCAGTATAACATCAGCACTACTACATCTTTCTTTCTTTTTTTTAAATTATTGTTATTGTTTGAAGATTTGCTCCATCTTGGTAGTGATGTTGCACGTGAATGCTAAAAGTGAAGTAGAGCATGGTCTTTCTGTGTTGGATGTGTATATGTTAGTGTGATCATTCTGGTGTTTGATTATACTCATTTATTGCAGTTTTTTTTTTGTTTTGGTTTCCTCCTCTCCCTGTTGTGAAGGAGACAGAAAGGGTGACTTGGCTTCTGGTAGTTTTAGAATGACATGGCCTCTGTGGAAGTCTTTGTGCTTATTTTGTGTGCTGGTTCAGCTTTGGTGGATGTTTAGGAAGCCGGGCAAATTAGTTTTAGGACAATCAATAGATTCCAAGCTGCTGGACTGATTAATTATTTGAGTTTGGTTTCATCGATTGGGTTTTAATTGAATTTTGAGCTTTCCTGTCTCTGTTGGCTCAAGCGAAGCTGAATTGGGACTATATTACAGTTCAAACCTGTGCCACTAATATTTGTGTTAAGTTCATTTAATAAATATTATAATTATTCATTGTAATTATACTTCTCGGATTGTCTTTCCAGTATTTTTGGATAATTGAATGCTTAACTTGACACCTCCTTCCATATATGAAGCCAAGGCAGTAGGGTCAATGACCTGCAAACCTTATCCGACACAGCCTATAATCTTGCATCTGGATTTAAAAAGTGGCCCCCATAATCTATTTGGATGGGTTTACATATAGGCTGATTCATACCTGAAAGCCAACATAGTTATATATTTCAATATACATATGTATACGTGTGTGTGTGTGTGTGTGTGTGCATGCGTGTATGCACATGCTCAAACATCCTTAACATGGAAAAATAGTCCTAAAATATGATGAGTAACTATCATATTACTATCAGTCGTCTTACAAGATAATTAGAAATTATATTGGTTTTGGGTCCAACATGTGAGTTTATCTATGGCTAGAACATGGCTAACAGCTAGTGGGGTGAGAGATAATAGGCCTTTAAGTCTTAAATTACATGAGTAGTATTTGGATGCCAAAAAGTTATTATAAAAATAAAAAACGAATTTTTCATGAATAACTTATTTCCTTGTTATTCAGATTTTTGTTTGGTTTGAAGTATGGTGTTCATTTTATTACAGTGCAATTAATGCAGTGTTATTCCAAATGGTGTTTGGATGACATTGGAATAAGCCTCATTCCATTAGGAATAAAAGAAGATTTTTTTAAAAAATTTCAAAAATACCTCTGACCAAATGATAAGGAAAAATGAATTTTCAATTTATTTATTAATGTAATTATTTAAATAAATTATTTTTTTTAATTAATTTATTATTATGATCTATTAAAAGTTTGCATGTTATGTACAAGTAACATTTAACAAGAGATAAGTGATTTTACCCTTACCAAGTAAGCAAAATTCGATATACAAAAATATATGAGTTAGAAGAATCTTTGTTACAACAAATATTTGATTCCTGATATTTTAAATAAATGTATAAGGATGATATACTATTCAGATAACATACAAGTCAACTGAATTAGGAACATGGAGACGAGAAGATTGGACCCAAATAATATCTAGTCAACAAGACATTTTTGAATATATGAAGTCACACTATGATATTCAACAAACATATCTGAACTAAAAGTTATAAGTATAAAACAAATTGGAAACTTTTCTTATAACAATTATTCAAGTCCAATTTTTTTTTTTAGCCACTGTTTTGGAATATGGTAAATGAGAATAGCGCTATTCCATAAGGGAGCATGGAATATAAATTTCAGAATAGATGTTTGACTGGAATATCGATTCTTGGGGGGCCATCATCTTTTTTTTGCCTGTTTAGGGGAATAGCATAGAATAAGGCCCTATTCCAACTAGAAATATGACATCCAAACACTACCTAGAGAATACATTCAGAGTAGTAATCTATGCATTCATTTTGAACTCAAGCTTGGCACGAGATTCTCTTAGCCTTTTTTTTTTCTTTCTATGTTTCTTTATTTTACGACTTATTTATATAGGGATATGTTAATGAACACAAATAACTTTTTATTATATGAAATCACACGCTTTAAAATATATGTTAATTAGCAATAAAAATCTTCAGTAAACTTAGGATAGGATATTACACTTGGCAATTGGCATATTTGCAATCAAGGGAAATGCAATAAAAAACCTTGAATTTAGACGTTAATAAACTAATTAATACAAGGGAAATGTAATAAAATACATTAATGGCGTCCATTTTATTTGTTATGTTATGATTAAACCAAAGAGAATTAATTCACAGCCATGATCATATGATGAGCATATTTAGATAAGGTTTGCATATAATGATCCATCCTAATTATAAATAGGGCTGGAAGTGAGTTGGACAGGACCTAGCCACACCCCAGCTTGAAATTTTTTTAGCTTGGCTCGAGCTCAGGACTAGGCCTAGTCCAAAATTCAATTAAATCTACCCACACTATCCTATTTGGGCTAAAAACTGGCATGATAAAATTAAATTTTAGTTGTTAAGCATCAGTGCAAAAATAAGTTGAATTTGGGCCTCAGCTTTGGGTTGTGGTTTGGATCGGGCCAACTAATAATCTAAGCTCAATCCAAATTTTTTTTGGGATCCTAACTTGATGCCCAAATCCAACCCCAATCAATTTAGCCTTAGCCTGTAATCCGACTTGAAATCGAGCTAACTTGACGAACTGTGAGCCTTCTTGGGCCAACTTTTAGCTCTTGCTGCAAGCCATCGTGTATTTCTAGCTCTCTAATTTAATGCCAAATGTAGAAGATCATAACTTTTTTGCTAAAAGAATTCTTAATTTTGTTGGCTAAGTTAGTATACTATGACATTTTAATAAAGGGCCTCTCCGTTTGACTTTTTTTTTTTTTCATTTATCAATTATTTTTAAAATTTTATTATTCAAAATTTCATGTAATACCTTCAGCTTAATCATTAACCCTGCGAATCGCACTTGTCGTCCTCATAAATTATTAAGATTGAACTTAGTTATTTTGCCAATTAAGAAATTTTTTTTAGAAATTCGTACTAAAACATAAAAATTGTTAAAAATTTAAATTGACTTTTAGTTAAATAAGAATATGAGGGCATTGTTTTTGTCGGGTTTAAATTGCTGAGATGAGGCAATTGTGTTTGTGGAGTGCTGGGAGGAGGCAAATCCGTATGTGATGAAATTTTTAAAAAAATAATTTTCAATTTTTTCTTGGTGAGAGTGGGATAAAAAGATTAAATTAATTTTTAGCGAAGAGGAGGAATTTTGTAGGGGGACAAATTAAAAATAAATAATATTAAAATTTTTCTTTCGGCCATCTCAACTTTTGATAAAATTTACTTAACTAATATATTTTCATTCGTTGGTATTTGGCCTACGCTATATGTTTACTACACCGAGTGCAATATAGTAGGAGTTGCAACGCACCAGCGATTAATGCATGGTGCATGCATATGCGCACCAAAGTAAAAAAAGTCATTTCTGCTTTTGGTACACATATGCATGTTCCATGCATCAATTGCTGAGTACGATGCATGCACCACACCCATTGCACAAAGACTTTTGCATAAAGAAAGCTTGTCAACTGGTTTCATTCAATTGAGACAAAAGCTTAAGCCCGTATTAATTATTTTGGACCAAAACATGTCTTGATGGAGACGGTTTGATGGGTTCCACTCAATTAAGGACAATCATAAGGAATGGAATTTCCAACGTTCTAATATGCACTAACAAACTAGCCAAGGCAGCATGTTTAACTTAGCACTTTCCTATGACGTTTGTGCCCTTAATGAGGCACAAATTGAGCTTTAGAAAGAGGTGCATTTGGGTTCATGTCATATTGGCAGCCTTGCATGTCAAGGTTTGTACATCCATGTTGACAAATTTTACTTGATAATATGCATTATATAAAATTTTGAGAGATCAAAACTTTTTTTTTTCTTTTCACATTTTAGATAGAAAATTATTGGCAAAATGT
Organism: Calamus simplicifolius; assembly: GCA_900491605.1. NCBI lineage: Eukaryota > Viridiplantae > Streptophyta > Magnoliopsida > Arecales > Arecaceae > Calamus > Calamus simplicifolius. Next base: position 785,309 of record UESW01003919.1, on the reverse strand, counting down.
TTATACCAAGAAGGCATAGTTTTCTTTCTCTTTTTTTTAAAGACAAGTCAATCAAAGAAAATAGACATTGCAAGATATTTTGTTTACATATATGTCTTTATGACTTCATGATTATATGATAACATTTTAGAGTTTAAAATTTATTAGAATTACATGTAAAATGATGTTAAAAATGTATCAAAACTACTTTTAGTCTTAATCTCTAACTCCACAGGAAGAGGTTGTTTGGTTATTTATAAATAAGTACTTGTCATAATATTACCATAATTCTTATTATAATAATTTTTCTCATAAAAATAATAATTACACAATATCGTAAAATAATATCATAATATTATGCAATTATTTCTAATTAATTATTTAAATTAATTAGTAGCATTCTTGATCACCTATTGTGATTATTCTTGATTAATTTTTCTTATATTAATTATCTTTAAGGAGCCATTTGGACTTTACTAATCTAAGATTGTAGATTATGATCCCTGACAACTAGTTATGCTAATCTGAATGATAATATTTGATTCTGAAGAATTTAAGATTACCATAAACTATGATAATCTAATTCTCGATATAAAATATTACTAAAATTTGATAATTTTAAATTATACTCTTAACATGTATATAAATATTTAATGATACTTAATCTAATTATATATTTAATTTATGCTAGATAATATTAAAATATTAAATATACATTATATACTTAATATTAAATATATAATAATTTATATTATTATTAAATTTAATATTTGAAACACTATATATAATATATTAAAAATACTTATATATAATATATAATATAATGGGATATTTAATTATAATATATTATATATTTATAATATTTAAATATATAATATTTTAAAAGTAATTTATAGAGAATCTTAATTTTATCATAATATTTTAAATTCTAACAAAATAAAGAGAGGGCTACTTAAAAGATAACAATATTCAAACAAAAATTGTAAATATAGTAAATTAATTACCATATTTTATTTTTACGAATGAAACCCAATAATTTTTATTTTGAAAAATTAATTATAAAGTATAAAATTATCAAAAATGTAAGATTTCTAATAATGTTATATTGTGAACGAATCACTTTCCAAGAACTTAAAAAAAAAAAAAAAAGGCTTGAGCCCAATAATATTAGCCTTTTTTTTCGTATCAAGCAAATATGGCAATCGGAAAAAAATTAAAACTAAAGATAATCTAAAGTCTTGGTTAATATACGAAGAACAAAATATTGAGATTTCTGGTGTGGTGGACTAGAGACTAACTTTTCTGCTTTGGTATTTGGTCATTAGAAACTTTATTGAAGAGGTAAAATAAAGATCAAGAACTTTTTTGCTGATTTATCGAAGATGAACCAGTCAATATCCGTGATACTGGCAACCTCATTATGCAAATTTAGAAAATAATTTTTTAGGACACTTTTGTTTTTTTTTTTTTGTTTTTTTTTCTTCCTCCCAATACTCAAACCAGAATATAAGAATAGACTGCCAAGAAAACAAGGGGAAACGACCTTTCAGGATTAAATACTTTCAAAATCTCATACTTAGTTTCTCAAGACTTTTTTATTCTATAAAAAAAAAAAAAGACGCATTCCTTCTCTTGATTCAATATTGATAGCCTGATAGCGATACAAACCAATATCTCAGCGTCGTACAAGATTGATATAAAGATATATCCGTCGAAATAAAAACCTCGCAGCAGCCTTGTCTTGGACTACTTATTGCACCTACAATAAAATGATCCCTTTCTACGGCCACCGGTCCAATTCCTCATAATTATTTTGAAACTGATCCGTCTTTATGCGTTGCACATGATGATTGATCCATACATAACTTTTTAAATTATAATTATTAAATTGGATCAGAACATTGACCCAATCAAGAGCTCGGATCATTGGGTTATTGGTTCAATCATTAGGTCATCGGTTGAACCATCGATTTAATTATTTTAATATACAATATATTATATTAATAAAAATTAATTTTTAATAAAAAAATTTATGATCAATATGGTAATAAACTTTAATATCTAATATCATAAAAAATTCGATTCAGATTGGATTGATCGATTTACGAGTGAATCAAATGGGTTGATCGAATTATTTCGAATCTCTTACATATATTTTTTTTTTTTGGATACAAGCGGATAATCATACTAGTCTAGTACGAATTATCCCAGATAGGTCAGAATACAAAATTTGCTGTAAGACAGAGGGCAGGGGTCACCCAGCCGTCAAATCCAACCAGCAGCATGCTGAGCCACAGAAGCTGCTATCCAATCGGCCGCCGAGTTGGCTTCACGGTAGATATGTCGAATCTGGACAGAACCAACTCTTTGTAAAATAGACCATGTGTCCTTGAGAATAGGAATACTGGGAACGTTGAAAATATTCTCCTTTCTCAGCCATCGGATAACCGTCATCGAATCACCCTCGATAATGAGACGATGAGCATGGAAGTGCTGAGAGGCATAAGAAATACCTGCCCATGCTGCATAAAGTTTATCATAGGGACAGAGGAATCAAGGGTGCCAAAGCCACCCGCAGCCAGCATATCACCCTGAGGACCACGAATGATAAACGCAGAACCAGCAGCTCTGCCACGGACACTCCCATCGAAGTTGATTTTGTTAAACCCTGGTGGGGGGGCTCCCAGGAAATGAAAACCGTATGCCGGTTCGCTGCCGAAGCAGCAGGGGAACCCAGAGGCCAGAGGAGTCAAGACCAACAGCATGAAAAGCTTGGGCATAATCCGCAGACAAAGATCTGATCCTGCTAACAAGCCGATGTGGAGAGGTAACATCATCGGAGAAGATGAGTTGGTTCCTCGATATCCAATCTGATAAGCCGTGATCGCCCAGAGACCTCGTTTATGCTGGGATGCCCTCCGGAGATCAAGAAAGAAGAGGGAGCATAGGGATCCCGAAACACCCACATTATAGGAATAACCCATCATCTGCCAAATCAGCCTGGCTCGGGGACATATGAAGATCGCATGGTCCGTAGTCTCATCCTCCAATCCACACAGAGCAAGTCGGCTGGATAGGCAAACCCCTACAGAAGAGCATGACACTCGTCGGAAGACAGTCCCAAAGAAGCTTCCAGATGAATACCTGGACCCGGGAAAGAGTAGGAAGCGACCAGATCCAAGCAGCATCCTTCGTGACCAGGGGCTGGGGACTGAAAACCTTCATAAGATCCCTAAGAGGGGCTTTGGAAAGACAAGATCTCTGCCATACTCTAGCATCCGTCGAAGGGCCAGAGGTGAGAGGAATAGATAAAATCCGCCGAGAGAGCTCATCACCAAAGAAACTGATCACTCTATCGGTATCCCAAGAAGGGGGATCTAGAGAAATCAAATCCCTAACCTTCAGCTTGGTGGGGACATCAATGTTGATAAAAGAAGGCCACCGAGAAAGAGAGAGCTCAGATATCTAGGAGTCCTGAATCACATCAACGGAATGACCATCTCCAATCATCCATGTAATTTTCTTAAGGATAGACTCACCATATTGACATACCTCCTTCCAAAAGAAGGAACTCCCCCTGTGCGGCCCATACACTCCCTAGGCTTTCATTCACCATACCTCGCCCGCATAAGAGAACTCCACAGACATTGCGGCTCCAGAAGGAATCGAGAAGCATGTCTGGCCAGGAAGGCTTGCCGTCTGACCCTCAGAGATTGGATCTTGAGACCACTTTTCTGAATAGACATACAGATTTTATGTTAGAATCAAATCGGCTTGGCCTTTGAATCGATCAGCCTAACAACTATGTTTTAAACAATCCAACCGAAGTATTCCACGCTGAGGGAAAGAATTAAACAATCCAATCGATACATTCCAGGCTAGATTAACGTCAGTATATTATTTTCCAAAAGGTAAGGTGTCGTTGGTGGAGGGTGTGATTTCTTAGGTTAACAACTCCTCCTATCCATCTCAAGAGTGTCTATTTTCATTATTCTCAGACAGCTACAACGTGGTTGGAGGGCGACTTGCCGGTCTCTTTATCAATGTCGAGGGCTGGCCCTTTCTCAAGAATATTTTGCAGCTGAGATGTTTTATGTGGCCATTTATGATGATCTCTCATATTGATTGAGAGTGTAATTAGGTAGCGAGCTGGCTACCTACACGATTTCGTTTGGGAATATTAAATTGTGGTAGGTGGTCCAATTTCTACTGCATTATGTTGCGTGCTTCCTCTGCTCTGCCATCAAGCCATAGAGGCGTGTACCAGCAATCAAAAAAAAAAAAGAAAAAAATAATGCGATTAGCAAGTGCATTTGTCTAGAGGCATTAAATGGCCCCGGTTGGTGGCAAGCTGGAATTGGATCACAGCCCTCAGAGAGAGGGCCCCTCCTCCCTCCATGCATCCATCCGGTTGGAGCCCCCGTAACCCCTCTTCAAGGGAATTAATTGTTTACCGGGCGGTGATTGAACGCCAGATGCCTTTAAAAAAAGGGTTCCATTCCAGTCCACCAGCCATGCAATAAGATTGTTATTATTGTTAACCAGAGCACCCCGCAAGCAAGCCACAACCTCTCTCTCTCTCTCTCTCTCTCTCTCTCTCTCTGATGGATTTCTTCAATACCATTCTTAGTGTTGTGATGCAGCTGGCCATTGCTATATTCCTTTTGGCCTACTTACCATTTAGATTAGTGTGGAGATTGGTTCGATGGATGATTGTGAGACCTTTCTCAGGGGAGGACATGAAAGGAAAAGTAGTTCTCATCACTGGAGCTTCCTCCGGCATCGGCGAGGTGAGTGTTACTCTTTGATCTTGATTAAAGGGTCCATTCTAGTCATGGGTTTTTTTTTTTTTCTCTTTTCTTCCTTCAAAGAAAGAAAGAAAGAAATATAGACAGGAGAAAGCGCAGTTGAAATTAAGGTGAGGGGGAGATCGGCCCTCATTAGTATCCAACAATCAGCCCCTTCATAGCCAAGGCCTTTGAGCTCTAACAAAATTATATCTCTTCGTGGCATTCCGTTCCCATGAAGTTCATGTTAAAGATTTAAATTACCGAAGTTATCTAACATAAGTTCAGGTGGAAGTTAAATTATGTTAATTAGACTGTTGAGCAAGTCCGGGAGACGTGTAGTGTGAAGCCAAACGGTGCATGATGCGTGGCTGGTCCACATTCAGGGTAATTAAAAATGGTCCTCTCAAGCCCATGTCTGCTTCATCCCAACCAAGTGAATGTTTGATATGGATATAAGACCTAAAATAGAGCTTTGTGTCAATCAAACATCATCATCATCTTTATTATTGTTATTTGGTAGAAAAGAAGGATTTTCCTCATTCATTTAAAAGAAAAAGAAAAAGAAAAGAAAAAAAAAACAGAGCTAGATATATAACTAATATATGCTATATTTTAACAGACTATGTAAGACACCTACTAGCATGCTACCAACGTAGTACTTGAAACATAGACCAAGGTAACATCTATGACAACATGAACCTCAGAACATCACTTCTTATATAGATAGTTGTCAATTTCTACGCACACAGAGAACACACTTGAGAAGATCCACTACTTCACTTCTTGGCAGCACAGGCACCCAAAAATCAACCTGAAATATATACATAGTAATTAATCAAACTTTAAATAGCAACTCAGCAACCAAAAATAAAAATAAATGAAATTACCGCAGCTCAAAATTAAGTTCTCTCAAAGCACCCTCTAAGCGCATCCAACCTTAACAGTTGTGCCATTTTATCCTGCAACATATCCCCATCCTGAAAAATAATATGACCATTATAAGCTTCAGTGGTTAATATTGTGCAGCTTTCGTGGAGATCAGACACGTAAGGAAAGATAATGGAGGAGAAGAATAGATGGATATAGAAGAAAAAGAGAATGCCTTTGTTTTTTGAGTTCTCACTATCCGGTTACGTTAGAGAGAGCCTTAAATAACCATCCATCTTGGATGATAAGACTTATCCGCACCAACCTGTAACTAACTCCTAACAAACTCCTAAAATATGGAAGTCTATCAGAAACCTAAGCCCAATCCCCATGGACCCAGTTCATAACCAACAATTAGGTTATTAAACATTCTTTCAAAAAACTTCCTTCTAAGCCATGCAAGAAAGCACTCAAACCTGAGCCCATGTACACCCATGACTCACATGCTCTCTATTCTTGGGTTACAAGCCGACCCAAATGACTTAGGAACCTGAGAACTTATGTAGCCTAAGCTCTCAAACCTGTGTGACTCTCCTGAACTTTGGATGTGCCACACTTGAGCTTACAGTTAACTAGTTAGCCGCCTGGTTTGCCTCTCTGTTGTAGGTGTGAGATGCTTTAAAAGCCCATAGAGCCCTCTTCACTTGCTTTGTATCTTTTAAAAGAGGGTTAGACAGAGGCCTGCTAGATGCCCCCTTCATTAATCAATGAAATAACTATGGATGAATCCCCTTCTAATCATATCTGAGAGGCTTATAGTTGGAACACGGCATGGTACATACCCTCCTATGCTACAGCCAACTCAGCAAATGAAACCGGACACTGCCTAATCCTCTTATAAACAGCTTAGATAAGATCCAATACTGGCTCCAGACTCCCTAACAGATCCATCGAAGTTAACTTTCAACGCACCAAGGGGAGGGGAAATCAACTTGTTTTGTACAAATGGATCCCAAAAGTATCAGAATTGTGGTTGCCCCAGTTCCACATAGAGATGAACACACAACTTGTCTAGCAATGCTACTCGGTGAAGAAATTTTCTATTGAAATACGTTTCATTACAGGCTTTCCGAATTGACCATGCCAAGACTGCCATAAGAGACTTGGGACTTGGAGCTTGACAAAACGATTGGCTGTTTCAGAAAAAATCAACCAATTGTGCTACAGAAGATGGTATAATATTATTATTCTGGACCATTCTTAGCCTCTCCCATCACCGTTCAGCAAAAGAGCATGTGGTAGTGCATGATCAACATCCTCGCCACAGTCTGGGCAGAGATCACAGTATAATATTCCTTCAAACAAGAAGAAACTTACAAGGCAGCCTATTCCATACTACCTTCCATACAGAAGTTCTAACTCTCATAATTGTGTCCCAAATCCAAGAGAAGGATTGAGTATCAGTAGAAATCATGTCATCAACCAGCTTTTGGCTTGATTTGTCATCCCCCACAACAGCTGATCAGCCCAAGAACCTCTGGGAAAAGAAAGTTTACATATATTGTGCATCATATCAGCTGAAAAAATAACTACAACCTCATCTTTGACCCAAGTTTTTGATTAGTTAGCACGTCAGTCACTTTCCAGTTTTGCAGGTGATCTACTTCTATATTTCTAAAAGCAGGCCAATTGATCAAGGCAACATCAGAAAATCCAAGGATCATTCAGAAATTTTACCTGATTCCTGGAGTCCAACATCCAAATAAACATATTTGAATAGCTTTAGGATTAGCATAAATCTTTGTCCAATTGTTTGAACTTCCTCAGGATGCCACAAAATAGCCCCGTTGAAATGTTAGCCGACGAGCGATCAATCTTCCAACAAAGGATAAGCCCTTCTATTTCAAGCAATCTAACTTACTTTGAACCTTCTCAAGTAAAGGATTAAAATCAATCAACATCAATCCTCCATTGCAGCAGAGTAGCAATCTTCTCTTTTGCTCTCGAAAGAGTAGATGGACTGAATTGAACATTTGATCTACCAAGATTAACTTGCTGCCTAGAAATTGATAATAGGCCTCGATTATGCTTCTAAGACACCTACAATTCCTCTTAGTGGCTTTTGCGCATGAATCTTCCTCCTAGTCTGTTCGTTGTGAGGCACGTTTCAGCTTCGATCCTCGTATGCACCAACTTGTGTTTTTGAGCCTTAAATGGTACTTGCTAAGCTTGTCTTCTTCGATGTTGTCAGCACGTAGCTACCAATATGCCAAGAGAGGGGCATCTCTGGTTCTCGTCGCCAGAAGAGAGCATGCTCTCAGATCCGTAGCCAAGGCCGCACAAGGGCATGGGGCGCCGGACGTGCTCGTGATCCCTGCTGACGTCTCCATTCCCAGTGAATCAAAACGGATCATTGACGAGACTGTCTCTCACTTTGGCCAATGTAACTGATGCCTACTACGTATGTTGTTCAGAATCTCTTCAGGGAGTTGAACTGACGAGCCTAAAACTTTGTGTTGCAGTGAATCACCTCGTTGTCAATGCTGGAATTTGGACTACCTGCCTCTTTGAAGAGATCACTGACATATCTGCCTTCACCCAAGTGATGGTATGTGATTGTTAAACTTGAATTTTTTTCCAGCAGATATCATTACATCAACTAGTTTAGTTCGGTAAATTAAAGCAAATTGCTGCAGAAATTTTTTGACTCATAATGCAATGGAAAGCATGAATTGCGCATGTCTGACTATATTCATATTTTTTCCAGTCTCCATGTCATGATTCATCTGCTCGTAAGTTTCAAGTACCTTAAGATGAATCAGTGTCATAAATTTAAGTTTAGAAGGACAAGTCATCCAGCAAGAAATGTTTCAGTATTTCCTTTGGAGAGTATAGATATAATGCGATCCGTACAGTTTAATCACGGAAATTCCCTTACAATTTAAGAAAAGGAAAAACAGTTGTCATCGATTGGATTTTCAATCACAATATTCTTTCAGGATGTAAACTTTTGGGGGTCGATATATCCGACTTATTACGCGATTCCACACCTCAAGAATAGCCATGGCAACATCATCGTGACAGCATCAGTGGCTGGCCGTCTTCCTAGCCCAAGAATGGGCATCTACAATGTAATGGAAAATCAAACAGAGTAATTATTCAGTACATAAAATGCTTTCTTTTTTCTTTTTTAGTTAATGGAATCAATGAATGGTTTTCAGGCCAGCAAAGCAGCAGTGATCAGATTCTATGAGACACTGCGATCAGAACTCGGCTCAGAGATCCAGATAACGATCGTAACTCCAGGATATGTTGAATCAGAGCTCACCAAAGGCAAAGTTCTAAAGAAAGACGGAGAAGTAGGAATTGATGAAGAAGCTAGAGATGTATGCTCTCCATCACTAGTCCACAGTCTGATTGTTATTCTACGGCACAAACATGCATTGAAAAAGTGCCACCTTTTTTTTTTTTTGACTGAAGAAAAATTGTCATCTTTGTTGTGAACTATACTGATTTGTGATCAAATGACAGGTCCAAGTTGGACCGCTTCCTGTTGGCAGCACAGAGAAGTGCGCAGAGGTCATTGTCGACAGTGGATGCAGAGGCGATGAGTATGTGACATGGCCCTCCTGGTACAAGTCATTTTATATGGTCATGGGCCTGGCTCCTGAGGTTATGAACTGGTTCTGTCACTCATTCTATATTGCTAAGCCAGGCGTCGCTTCGACGGAGACTCTGAGTAAGAGGACGTTAGAAGCATTAGGAGCTAAGAAACTTTTGTATCCAGCTTCAATTCGATAGTCTGTCACTAAGGTGGAGGCATATGAATTTAGTGCTAATGACAAGTATTGTATCCAGCTTTAATTCCATAGGCTGTTACTAAGGTAGAGGAAAATGAATGTAGTGGTGATGCTCTTGTCAAGGAGTGAAGAGCATTGTGGTTATGCATCTCTTTCATTACTAGTGAAATACATGATATCTTTAAAAGGAAGACAGCATATTTTCCTATGGATCTAGCTATTTTGACATATATATATATATATATATATATATATCAGTTATCTCCATCATTCTTAAAACCATAATTCATAAATCCCAAAGATAAAAAAGGTAGAAATGGTTAGACGGCTTCAGGATTTGTATTGATTCATGATCGGATTTCAAACTTGGTTACATTCAAATGAACTAAATATGCTTCAACATTCGAATATAGCCAAGTTTAGATTGGTTACCTCACCTATTCTTAGATTCATATAATTCATGGATCCAAAGATGAAAAAAATGAAAAAGATATGGTGACTTTAAAATCCATACGAATCCAAAGTTTAGAGAGGTGACCGGATTTTTAACTTAGCTACATTTGAAAGTAGCTAAGTCTAGCACTATATATAAAGGAATATTATAGATAATTTGGATAGTCGGTTGATCTTGATAAGTCTATGGTTTAGTCCAGCCTGAAGATTCAGAAATATGAATTATTGGCAATTCTGGAAATGAAATGGTTTCAGTCTCTTGGTGACTATTTGGAGGTTCCTCTTTAGGTTCTAAGCTCACTTCCAATGATTTGCAACCTTTGAAAGATGCAATTCTCAGGTGTATGCATGCTTAAAATCGAAGATTCCTTTCCTTTGTTGGGCGGTGACACTCATAAGATCAATTTTATTTTCTATTCCAATCCATATAATATCATATATTATGCTTCCTAGAAGCTTTGTCAATTAGTTTGATCGATTAGTTCATAGTTTTTTATAAGGTTTTGAGATGAATAGGAGGGCTCTTCATACTATAGCATGGGAGGTGGTTTGTAAACCAAAGAGGGAAGTCGACTTGAAACTCTTAATATTACTATGTGGTGCAAGGTGATGTTGGGATGGAAGATTTCTGCTTCAGCCTTCTTATCAATGTGTAGGAATTTTATAGGCAAAGTATAAATTTTAGGGAGGTTGGAGTACTTACATTCCGTCCATAAGTTTCTTAATTTCATGGAAAGCTATTTGTAGCTTGTCTTCAACACTATCATGAAACCTACTCTTGTCGATTAGGAGAGGGGATACAAATCATTTTTTCTGCTCACCCTTGGTCCTTCCTTGTTCCTCAAATTAGACGACTGACTCCATATAACAAAGATCCTGCATCCTTATCTTTGGTGAGTGATTTGATGGTACACTCTGAGGAGTGAAATTTGAAACTTGAAAATATCTTTCCTTCTCCAATTGTTGATGAGATAACAAGTGTACCTGTTTGTGACTCGACTAAGGACTCTTGGTTGAAGAGACGCTATAAGTCTAAAGTCTTAGTAATGGATATCTGAGAGGTGTTTGCAGGGTATGGATCATAATAACTTTCCTTCGTAGGCATCAAATAGTTGGAAGATAAGATCAACCTAGAGTGCTATTTTTCTTATGAAAGTTCCGGTATAATGGACTTCCAACTTGATCTCTCCTAGCATCCAGGGTTCCAAGTATCTCTCCATGTTGTCGGCACTATAAGATAGCATCAAAAACTTTTGACCGTCTCTTTTTTCTATGCAAAGGATCCTCCATGATTTGGTATCAGTTTTAGCACCATAGATTTTCTTTACTCCATTTCCCTTCAAATGGGATTTTCTATTTTAGAAACGTTGTGATGTATAAAGTAAGGAGGATAAAATTTGGTTTGCTGCATACCATGGCAGTTTTGGAAGAGAAAGAATGAATTCATTTGCTACATATGGATGGAGTTGATAAATTGTGTAAGATCCTTTTTAATTTTGATAATGGTCTTTAGGATATCCCTTCATATATAGGTCACTGTGATCCCTTTAAAATTTGTATCATGGGTACTCCTACAATCAAACTTTTTAAAGATAAACTTTGATAAATCAGTTCATGAGGAGTTTGTTGGAGTTGGTGTAGATCTAAGAAACCATAAAGCGGAAGGATTTATACGCTATGGCTATTCTTATGAATACCAAGTTAGTACCTTTAGGTAGTGTTTAAAATAGGAAATAAGAGGGGATATTTTCTTTTATTCCCAAAAGCCATAACTATAAGATAGTGTTTGAAATAGGGAATAAGAGGGGATATCCAGGATTTATACGCTATGGCTATTCTTATGAATACCAAGTTAGTATCTTTAGGTAGTGTTTAAAATAGGGAATAAGAGGGGATATTTTCTTTTATTCCCAAAAGCCATAACTATAAGATAGTGTTTGAAATAGGGAATAAGAGGGGATATCCAGGGGATATCCCCTCTTATTCCCAAAGCCATAACTATAAGGAATAGCTGAGAAAAAAGTTAACCAAAGGGATAATCTATGGTTAACCATGGGTTATCCCCTCAATTTATTCCTAAGAGTAAAAAAAAGTTATCTTATGGATTTACCTTTTTGCATTAATATGATCAATGGGATAGCCAGGGGATAAACTCTATCCCGTACACTTATCTATGGATAATTTTTTTTTATCAAACACTACCTAAAGGATAGCTGAAAATAAGTTAACCAGAGGGATAATCCATGGTTAACCTTAACCATGGGTTATTCCCTCAATTTATTCACTAGAAAATGCAGGAATAGCTGGTTATCCCTTCAATAAAAGTAAAAAAAAGTTATCCTATGGATTTATCTTTTTGCATTTGATATGATCAATGGGATAACCAAGGGATATCCCTAGGGATAGTCAGGGGATAAACTCTATCCTGTGCACTTATTCATGGATAATATTTTTTCTATCAAACACTACCTTAGTGGAATTGATTGGAGCATGTATGGTGTATAAGATGGCCTTCAGAGGTTCTAGGAGGATAGACTGGTTTTGGAAGGTGAATCAGCTATTTTGATATCCTGGTTACAGAGTAATTTTTTCTATAAAAATCCTTTTTTGAGGATTCTTCATGCTTTATCTTGACCACTTGACACTCAACTATTGCCATATCTACAAAGAGGTTAATCAAGTAGTAAATTATTCAACAAATTGGACAATCAGGAACAAAGTATGGCAGAGCTAGGTCTTATATTTTCCTAATCATTTTAACCAGAGCTAAGTCTTAGATTTTCCTAATCATTTTAACCAATTGGCTCATGCAAATTTGGTGAGAGTTAATTTGACATCACCGAGAGTGCGACCAATAGAGAGCCGCCGGAGGACATCATTGTGTTCCGCCGTGGCCTCCAGTTTCGGCGTATTCAGGTAGGATCGGTTTCCCTCTTTTTAGATCCTGTTCTCAACCGGGGAAAACCAGACGATCGAGTCCTCGTGCTAGGCTTTGTGCATGACGGAATCTAAGCTCCTTCCGGTGAACCATGTCGCCGGAGGAAGCAAGAATCAGCCAATGAACGATTGCTGGCAGTAAGAGGGAGCTAATATTTCTTCTTGCTCCGCCTGTTTCAAGGCGTCTGATCTGACAATGAACCAACTCTGGCCATTCACCTCGACGCCAGCACTGTCTCCTACCACCTAAAGTCAAGGATTAGATCGAAACCGTAGCTCAACCATGGAGATCATGCTTCTGGTTGAGATCCGGCTTTTAGGTAGTAATTGAAATATGGGATAAGAGGGAATATCTCCTGGATATTTCCTTTTATTTTTAAAAGCTATAACTATAAGGTAGTATTTGAAATAGGAGATAAAAGGGGATATCCAGAGGATATCCCTTCTTATTCCCAAAGCCATAACTATAGGGATAGCTGGGAATAAAGTTAACCAAAGGAATAATCCATGGTTAACCATGGTTAACCATGGGATATCCCGTCAATTTATTCCCTAAAAAATGCAGGAATAACTGGTTATCCTCCAAATAAGAGTAAAAAAAAGTTATCCTATGGATTTACCTTTTTGCATTTGATATGATCAATGGGATAGCCAAGGGATATCCCTAGGGATAGCCAAGGGACAAACTCTATCCCGTACACTTATCCATGAATAATATTTTTTCTATCAAACACTACCTAAGGGATAGCTGGGAATAAAGTTAACCAAAGGGATAATCTATGGTTAACCATGGTTAACCATGGGATATCCCCTCAATTTATTTCCTAGGAAATACATGAATAGCTGGTTATCCCTTCAAATAAGAGTAAAAAAGAGTTATCCTATGGATTTACCTTTTTGCATTTGATATGATCAATGAGATAGCCAAGGGATATCCCTAGGGATAGCCAAGGGACAAACTCTATCCCATACACTTATCCATGGATAATATTTTTTTCTATCAAACACTACCTTAGGGATGAAGAAACTCGAAGAGCAGGGGGTCGACTTGAGGAAGAAGAGGATTCGACGGGTCTTTCTTGAATGGCCGGATCAGTCAGTTCAATCAACATAGACCAATTTAGGTTGGTTTAATTAAATTGAAGACCAATCGACTCATTTGAAACAATATGAGCCAATTAGACCAGGTTAGGTCTAAATCAAAATTGGTTTAAGTTTGATTATGAATGAACCAATCAGAATCAAATAAAATTACTGAATCAAAACCTAACCTGAGTTCAATTTTTGCGGAACGAGATCATGAACGAGCCTAATTACTGAATTCGATCCTAAACAAAACTCAATTGACCAAATCAGAATCTAAATCCAATGTAATTAGCTAAATTAGAACCAAATAAATGGTATTTAGAATATGTACATCCACTTCCTAAGACTTTTGAAAATTTCTCTAAATAAACCATCTTTTAATGGGTGAAAATCAAAATCTTACCTCTCTTCTTTCATAAATTAAGAAGGAATCTTTACAACTTTCTTTTTCATTAGCTGAAAAGGAATGTTTGCAATTCTTCTTTGAATAAGTTGAGAAGGAACCTTAAGAAGCACTAATCTCATTATACAATTTTGAGATCACTCTCAAAGAATTTGGATATCCTAATGAAGTTCTAATACTTGAATGACAAGGTTTTGCAAGTCAAAACCTAAGATCAAGGCTTTCTGGGTGTATTAATGATCAAATTCTTTAGTTCTAAAATTTGGTCCAAGAAATCCATGGAGAGCTCCATCCTAGATGAGAACTATCAAATTTCATGTCTAATTGGAGGGGGCTCGATTCTACAAGCCCTATACCTTGTTTTTGTGGTTTTCTTTTTTGTACAAACGGTAGTTCATACTACCTTAGGTCGGGTTAGACCCGATATATCAGAAACTAATAACTGAGACAACAACAAAGGCAAAAGTCTCCCGGTTCCCATCTCTAATAACCAGAGTGAGAGGCCACTCTGGTAGCAATCCAATTCGCAACAGCATTGGCTTCACGGTAGACATGGCGAATCTAGATGTTAGGTACCTCCAAAGTCAGGTACCTCTAAAGTCATAGAGCGGATGTCGCATAATAAAGGGATAGGAGGCAAATGGGAACTGTGCTCCTGACGAATCCATCCAATAACAGTACTGGAATCACCTTCAATGATGAGATTACAGGCACCCAGGGTTCGAACAACATATGATATACCCGCCCATGCCGCATAGAGCTCGGTCAGAGGCACTGAGGAATTAAGAAGACCAAAACTCCCTACCGCCAGTATCATACCATCCGCATCCCGAATAACATAAGCTGATCCAGCACTTCTGCCGTAGACGCTCCCATCAAAGTTAATTTTGACAAACCCTAGTGAGAGGGCTCCCAAGAAATAAAAACCGTACGTCGTTCGCTGCCGCAGTAGTAGGGGAGCCCAGTGACCAAGTTCGCAAAATCAAAGGATCCCTGATGGGAGGCATACTCAGCATAAAGGGATGCAGCAGCCTTGAGAACCATGCAAGGAGGAATAACCATGTCCGAGAACAGAATCTGATTCGGGATAGCCATATCTGATAAGCAATATAGGCCCATAAAGGACCCTGCTGATGAGTACCCCTCCCAATTCCTGCTTCAATAGTCTTAGGAAAGAAATACAGTGGGAGTCAGAATAGTCCACCCAGGGGCAAGCACTAGAGAGTTTCCAAATCTGTCTAGCCCTGGCACAATAGAATATAACATGATCGACCGTTTCCTCCTCAATACACACACTGGACAAGTGGGCAATATACTCAGACCACGATGCGATAGAATGGAGCATGTAAGAAAAATTTCCTGAGCCAGCTTTCAGATGAAAAGTCTCACTCTAGGGTGAGTAGGCAAATGCCAAATCCAATCCCCATCCAACGACTCATGAGGGTAGTCTCTGAACATAGACAAGAGGTCCCTCATGGGAGCACGAGGCAAGCAAGATCTCCTCCACACCTTGATATCAGTACTAGCACCCGGGGAAAGAGGGATAGAGAGAATGCGCCGATAGAGCTTAGTCCCGAACAAACTGGATACCCGAGAATACGACCAGGTAGAGCAATCCGAGGAAATAAGGCCACTAACACACATACCATAAGGAATGTCTAGGCACACAAAGGTCGGCCACCGAGACAGGGGAGGTCGGCAATCCACATATCCTGAATGGCGTCCACTGAAGTATCGTCACCAATCATCCAAGAGGTACAGTTCAAGATAGTCAGAGCATATCGATAGACCTCTTTCCAATAAAAGGAATGCTTCCGATTAGACTGAGAAAGAGTAGAAGAATTTCAGCTACCGTACTTGGCTCACATGAAGGAACTCCATAGGCAATGCAGATCAAGCAAGAACCGGAAGGCATGCCTTGCTGTCAGAGCCTCTCTTCTGACCAACAACGACTGGATACCGAGTCCACCCTCAGCTAATGGCAAACAACAGTGTCCCAAGCCAAGAGATGAATACCATGGTCATCCTGCATCGATGCCCAGAGAAAATCCAAAAAATATCTTCAATCTTCGCAGGCATGCCAGTGGAATGGCAGTGTTAGATAAGAGATAGCAAGGCATCGAGGAAAGCACAGAATGGATCAAAGTAATCCGCGCCATCATAGAAAGGCCAGACACCTACCAGCCATCCAGACGATCATGGATCCGTCTCACCAGAAAACTAAAGTCCGAGCACCGTGGCTGTCTCCCAGTGATCGGTATACCCAAATAGGACATCCGATCGGACTGAGCATGAATCCCCATAATCTGAGATATAGACCTCTTCATAGCAGAGGTCATCCTCGGGCTGAAGCATATCAGCAATTTGCTGAGATTGACACACTGACCCGAAGCACGACAATAGGAGTGAAGAATGGATGCAAAGATGGTGGCATTACATGTAGAGGCCTTCCCCAGCAGGAGACAGTCATCAGCAAAAAGTAAATGAGACAGCGAAGGTCCATGGGGGCTCGCAGCATATGGGTCAATAGCTGAAGTCCACGTCACCATAGCAAGCTCCCGGGATAGAGCATCAGCAGAAAGGATGAACAAGAATGGAGAAAGAGGAGATCCCTGTCTCAGACCAATCGCCGAATGGAAGAACTCCGTCCGACCCCCATTAATCAGGAGAGAGAACGATGACCTCTGGACACACTCCATCACCCAAACAACAAAAATCTCGTGGAATCCAAACTCATACAGAGTGCTACAAAGAAAGTCCCACCTCAGTCTATCATAAGCTCTTTCCATATCAAGCTTGATAACCATGAGGCATTGACATCCCGAGGCTCTCTGAAGGTCATACATAAACTCCTGAGCCAACAGGGCGTTGTCCGTGATACTACGCCCCCTAAGAAAAGCACCCTGCTCCTGAGAGATGAGACAAGGGGTAACCGAAGCCATCCGGGTAACCAAAAGCCGAGCACAAATTTTATATAATGTGGTGCACAAACTGATAGGCCGAAAATGCAGGGAAGAGGACGCATCAGTACGTTTAGGCACCAAGGTGACCAGAGTCTGCTTCTAGTCAGAAGGCATATGAGTGGCCTGAAATACAGACTGGATAGTCAAGACCACGTCCAGACCAACTATGTCCCAATAATGGTGAAAGAATAAGGGCAGGTACCCATCAGGGCCTGGGGCCTTGTCCAGACCCAGCTCCCATAAAGCGATGCAGATCTCCTCCATAGAGAAAGGCCTGATAAGAATATCATTCTCTGCATCAGAGACCTTGCATGAAGGCTGAACAGGATAAACCGAGAATCCATCCCCTGACATCTCGGTTCATTTGGACTAAAAGAAGTGAAGAAGCTGATCCTTGATCGCCTGCGGATCATCCACTGAGTGGCCCTCATCATCAACTAAATGTCTGATGCGATTCACCGAACGGCGCCGTAAAGTAGTCTGATGAAAGAATATCGTATTGCGATCTCCCTCCATAATCCACTGAATGCGAGACCTTTGCCTCCAATAAGTTTCCTGCTGTAGCATAAGAGAGTGGTGGATGGCTAGGGTGGCTCGGAGGGTGGATAGATCTGTGTCGAGAAGAAACCCCTTCCGATCCTCCTTGGTTTGTAGAGAAGAGATAATAGACTCCGCTTGTTCTACTTGCCTCATAATATTCCCCACGTCCCTCCTATTCCAACTAGAGAGCCTACGGCTGGCAAGAAGCAGGCGTCTAGAAAGTATGTATGTAGCACTTCCTCTGACCGGCATCCGCCAGACCTGAGAAATAATATGTCTCGCTAAAAAATAAAAGGTCCAGAACTTTTCAAACTTAAACTGTCGAGACCGCTGAATAGATACTTCAGTAGAAATAAGGTTAGGACAGTGATCAGAACCAATCCGGGGCAAATGAGTAATAGTAGCAGATGGAAAGATCTGAAGCCAACTGGCAGAAGCCAAAGCCCTATCCAGTCTCTCCCGGACTCTAGTAGAACCCTGACAATTGTTGCACCAGGTGAACTGGGGTCCAGCAAACCCCAAGTCCAAGAGACCCGCCGAGGCAATAAAATTCCTGAATTCAACAATGTCCAAAGAACTAACAAACTGTCTACCTCTTCTCTTCTCAGAGGCCCCTACAATACAGTTGAAATCACCAGCAACAAAGGGGAGAAAGCCCTGACCAAGGAGCAAGTGGATCTCATCCCAAAGCACATGGCGAGCCCTAAACTCAATGCTGGCATAAACTCCAGATAGCAACCAAGGCGTAGATGACTCTTCCGAGACAACCAAAGCCACCTGCTGGCCACAGCCGTGGAAGGCATCGACACGGACTTTATCCGATCTCCAAAGCACCAAAATACCACCAGAAAGACCAATTGAATCAATAGCATAAGAATTCCATAGTCTAGAGATCTGCCTCCGAAGGCGAGTCAAACTGTCCCCCAATAGACGAGTTTCCGTCAAAATACAGATATCAAGGTTATGAAACTGCTGAAGCCTCCCAAAAGAGGACCGAAATGAGGGTTTCAGGGCCACTCGAACATTCCAAACAAGAATCATCATTTGAAAAATTGAGATAAAGGGACCCCAGCAGAGTCCCCAGTCACCTGCTCCCCAAGGTGATCATTAAGCAGAATGGGACCCACAGGTCCCTGGTCAGTACACTCATCCACCCTGGAGGAGACCATAGCCTCCACAATACGATCCTTCTGGATAGCATCCTTAAGAAGGATAATCGCCGTGTTGTGGTCTGAACCGACCGAACGAATCGACTGGATTGACCCTTCAACCGAAGCTGGGGCTAAACTTTTCTTACGATGGGTCTTTTGTTTCCTCATCCCGACAAGACCCGGCGTACCGCCAGGGGACTCAATAGAAGCTAAAAAAACAAAGGACCCATTCTCAATGGACTTATCCCTGAGGGGTGCTTTCTCTTTATCTTTGGAAGCCTTGGATATGACTCGCTGCACCAAAGGCTCAACAGGCCGAGCCCTCTTCGACAGGCCAGAAAGGCCACCGCCACAAGACTTAGACGGGCCCCCCAATACCAAAGGAATAGAGCCTAATTCCTCAGAATTCACTGAATTCATTGAAGCCACCGAGACTGAAACCAGGATTTCAGACTTAGACTCCTGAGCCCTCCCACCCTGTCCAACTGGCATGCAGACAAGAGACCAGCATGCTGGATTAACTGTCACAGAGGGAGAGCTCGGGGGACCAGAGGCATCAATCTCCTGAGAATGCATCATAGAAGACCCCGTGGACACCACCCCCGGCTCAGCAAGCATCTCTTCATCAACTGCCGACACTGTGGGAGGAGAACGACACACAGACTCTCCAAACACAAGAGCAGATTTTAGCTTTTGGGGAGGCAGAGCCACAGAATTCCCAGGAGATGGGAGGCAAACCTACCATTCGATCCTTTGCTAAGGTTCTTACAGGCAAATTTCTTAGGAATTTGCCACTATTCCTTCAAAGCAAAGGGGAAGTAGATATACCTGGAGCAAGGGAGTCCAGAGACGCTGGTTGCATTTGAACAGGGGGCTTCCTCCGTCTCATCGCCGCCATCCAAGGACCGAACGAAGGATTCGAAGAGGAAGAAGAAGACTCCGACCCAGCTCCACAAGACCTAGAGAAATGCAAGGATCCACAGAACTCGCAGATTCCATCAAGATGTTCGAAGGAGAATTGTTGCCAAAAAGGACTGCCAGAACCTCTGATCCGAGCACCCGAACGAAGCGGCATGCTGAGGTCGACACTGACACAAGCTCGTGCAAAACCTCCCCGCTTGCATTCCTTGGTCAATGCATCAGAGTACATGAATCTCCCAGCAGCAGATAGGATTGAAGCTAGAGTCTCATCCGCCCAAAATTCAATTGGAAGCAACGACAGTCGAATCCAAAGCAGAGCTTGAAGCATAAAAGTCTCTGATGGAATGAATTCCGGCTTCCACTCAGTGACAACAAAAACTTGTCCATTGACCACCCATGGTTGATCAAGGAGAAGCTCCGTAGCATGATCATCGGCAAACCGAAATAAGTAATGCAAGTGCGCCAAAGCCATGGATTCAATATCCCCCGTAACGCCGGCACGGTGGAATTCACGAACCAGAGCCTTCGGAGGAACCCACTGTCCAAGACTACGAGCGAGAATGGCACGATTCATCCACCTGCCAACCTCCTCCTCCAGAGACCTCACAGGAACCTGGATGATCTCAGGGAATAAGCGCTCCATCTTTGCCACCACCACCGAAGACGGAGAAGGGGAAACCCACTCGAAGCGGCTCGAACGAGCGTTGCTCCATGGCATGCCGGCGTTCTTCGGAGCATCGGACCCCATCGATGGCTTGGCAGAAGGAGAGGCCATCACCGGAAGAAGTAGACCCGAGAATAGCAGCACAAGGTGACGGATATCAGGGAAGAAGAAGACATCGCCCGAATCTTAAAGCAAGCACCAGCAAACACTCTCAGACATCAGAATGCTATTTATATCCCGTTTGAAAAAGTATAGCATGTGGAACTAATTGGAGGGTCCATCTTTGATTTTAGATCATTCAAACTTTCAGTCAAGAATGCCTAGAGAATTGTCACCCGGCTAGGTATAGGCTATTTTTTTTTTCTAAGTACGGAAGCGTCCTAGCAGGGGACCGACCTTAGCACGCCTCGTACTAAGTCAGCCTCTCTCTCTCAGAGTCATTGCGCACAACTAGTAGGGTGGGGTTAATCGAGACCTCCCCCTACAGGAACCCCAAAAACCCCAACAAGTAATCACAGATAATGCCCAGTCCCAAACATAAGATGTACAGGGTCAACACTACCCCAACCTCTTTGATTAATATAATCCTAAGAGGAAGACAAGATGAATATGTGCCACAGCACTACAAGAAATCTCTCACGATCTCTCCCTCACCTTGCCCTTAGGCTACAAGATGACTCACCCCGTAACCCATAGATGATCGCCCGTAGGAAGCTTCTCAATGGCACCGATCGTATGTTCTCTCTCCTCCTTCTCGCCCAAAGTGGTGGAGACTAGAAGATGCCGCCCACCTTCTTGATAGCCGGCTGGATAGGATCTCCTTTGATACCTCTCCATGTGTTGTTGTGTTGATCGCTTTTCCCTCACGAAGACCTCCCTCTTATTTATAAGATTGAGCCACCGCCTCATCCAAAGCTGTCGTCCTTATCCCTTTGACATCCTTGGCCTTATCTCCATGCATGCCACTTTGAATCACCGCTTGATCCTCTCCAAATCTATTTCTAGATAACCGGTTGTGTAGGCTGATTAGGAGATCTCGTTGCCGCTGGGTAGATGCCTCCAAACGTCATCAAAAGGACTCCACCGATGGCTTAGGATAATGCCCAAACAACCATCAACCAACTCCCCCAAGAATCTCTAAATCTTCAAGTTAGTTATGGATAAGGGCTGAAAATCTTATCCAACATCTTATCCAAAACCTTCCAGTTGGATCCCCAAATCTTATCCATAGGATAAGGTTTGGATTCGTCTGATCTGGATGAAATTATTCCCCCAAAATCGGCTTGGAAGTCTGTTAGACGGTTGAGGCCGTTGCAGGTGTGTCTGGGCGGTTTTGGGCTTGCCGCACTCCACGTTGCTAAGGGTTGGCTCCGGGTCTTCTTTGGCCGCGCATGCCTTGCTGAAACTGGGCTTGCTGATGCCGACTCCGCGTGCCATCGCGTCGAAAGATGGATCTGCATTCGGCCTTGGCGCTTGGTCCACCAACCTCGCACTAAGTGTATGACTAAGTGCGGGGCTTGCCGGCCCCATGGACGGACGTGCGCATCCCGTGGCACGGTCAAACTCCGTCCTGGCAGGTCCTCGGCTACCTGCCTTGCCCGTGCTGTGCGCCACGGGCTGCGCTACGGCCCTCCTGGCCGTGCGCATCACTGGGGGGTGACAATCCTCCCCCACCTGAAGACGCTGACGTCCCCATCGCGCTTGCCCTCACGTAGGCCTGAATGTCCTCCTCGAACTACCAAAGTTCTTCTGCTCGCCTCCAGGTGGCATCGAAAACATCCTCTCCGTGCCATTGTACCAGATACTCGTGTACTGGGGTCCTTGACTTGTACCCACCTTTCGGTCCGCCAAAATTCTTGCAATCTTCCTTGCAAACTTGGGTCGGATGGCAGGGCGCATCCTGCCTGGGTTCTCTAACTCGTCTGCAGCCAGGTCTCCATGGTATGGTTTGAGGAAGCTAACGTGAAGACTGGATGAATCTTCAGTCTGGCTGGCAAGGCCAGTTTGTAAGCTACTTCTCCCACCCGTCTGAGTACTTTGAAGGGTCCGTCATACCTTGGCAAAAGGCCTTTGTGGAACTTTTGCTTGGTCGCTTTCCTCCAAAGATAGGGCGTAATTTTCAACATCACAAGATCGCCCACCTGGTACTCCATTGGTCGTCGATGCTCGTCTACACGCAGCTTCATCTGCATAGCCACTCGCACAAGGCTGTCACGCGCCTTAGCGATATTTTCGGTCCTGTCCCTTGCAAATAGATGCGCCGCTGGACATGGGCCATCATATTGTCGTGAAACCTCCAAGGGCATCCTAGGCTGGTACCTAGGCATAACTCTGCTGACTTTGATCTGTTGCTGAAGACCGGTTTAGATTGTAGGAAAATTGTGCCGCGTCCAGCAACTCAAGCCAGTTTCATTGTCTTGTGGTGACGAAGTGCCGCAGATACTCCTCGAGCAATGCATTCACCGCTCGGTTTGGCCGTCCGTCTGAGGGTGATATGCTGTGGAGAATTTAAGCTCTGTGCCCACGATCTGAAAAAGCGTGGTCCAGAACTTACCCGTGAATCGAACGTCGCGGTCGCTGATGATATCTCGGGCAAACCAAGATCTTGACACATGGGTGAAGAAGAGTGTCGCGCACGTCTCGGCTGTGCATGGGTCCGGTACCGCCATGAAGATAGCATACTTGGAAAATTGTCCACCACTACAAAGATGGTCGCTTGCCGTCCACTTCCGAAAATCCCACTATGAAGTCCATGGAAACAGATGCCCATGGTTGGCTTGGGACGGGCAATGGTTGCAGTAGTCCCGCTGGCTTCCTGCGCTCCACTTTGTCCATCTGGCAGATCAGACAACTCCGCACATAGGCCTCCACGTCTCTCCACATATTTGGCCAGTAGAAGTCACGAGATAGCAGGGCATACATCCGCTCCATGCCCGGATGTCCTGCCCACCTTGAGTCATGGGACTCTTTTAATAAGTCGCGTCGTAAAGCTTCATTCTTCGGCACGACTAGCCTGCCTCCATGTGCGCGAAGCAAGCCATCCTGGATCCAGAAGCGCCGCACCAGTCCGCTCGTCACATCACGCATTAGCTTGGCGTATGCCGCGTCTGCCTGCGCTGCCTCGCAGATACGCTCTATAATGCCTAACTGCATGGTCGCCACCGCGGCCACGTACTCCTGTACGACTTGGCGGCTGAGGGCGTCGCCACTTGATTTGACGTCCTGGCCGATGCTCCCAATCGAAGTCGAACTCCGCCAAGTATTCTTGCCAACGAGCTTGCTTGGGCGTCAACTTGCGTTGGGTCTTGAAGTAGGTGTTGGCGACGTTGTCGGTAACAATTTGAATTTAGTTCCGAGCAAGTAATGGCGCCATACCTCCAAGCAGTGTATCACAGCAGTCATCTCCTTCTCGTGCGCCGAATACCGTGTCTCGGCGTCCTTGAATTTTCTGCTCTTATATGCTACTGGATGTCCCACCTGGACCAAGACTCCACCAACCGCACGGTCGGATGCGTCCGTGTGCACTTCAAAAGGATCCTCAAATCTGGGTAACTGCAAGACGGCTCCGTAGCTAGCGCCGTCTTTAGCTTACCGAAGGCCTCCTCACAGTTGGAGGACCAACTCCACCTTCGCTCCTTCTTGAGCAGATCGGTCAAAGGGCTTGCGATGGCCGAGTACCCTTTGATGAACCTCCGGTAATAGTTTGCGAGTCCTAGGAACGATCGGAGCTCGCTCACTGTAGCAGGTGTCGACCAGTCCAGGATGGCCTGGACCTTGGCGTTGTCCATCCGTATCGCGCCATGGCCAACGATGTGTCCAAGAAAATGGACCTCGGTGCGTGCAAACTCGCACTTCTCCCTTTTGACGTAGAGGCGATGCTCCCGAAGTCGCTGCATAACTCGCCTCAAGTGCTCCACATGCTGCTGCAGGCTACCGCTGTAAATGACTATGTCGTCCAAATAGACTACGACAAAGTCATCCAGGAAGTCATATAGGACGTCTGTCATGAGATTGCAGAAGGTAGCTGGTGCGTTCGTCAGGCCAAAGGGCATGACCAGGAACTCAAATGAGCCGTACCGGTCACACACGTCGTCTTTGATTCATCACCTGGCACAATACGTACCTGCCAGTATCCAGAGTGTAGATCCAATTTGCTGAAGTATTCCGCCTTCAAAAGACGGTCGAATAGATCTGTGTGTTGGGCACCGGGTAGCGATTCTTCACGGTGACCTTGTTGAGGGCTCGATAGTCCACATACATGTGCAGAGATCCATCCTTTTTGCGCTGAAAAAGAACCGGTGCTCCGAAAGGGGCGCGGGATGGCTGAATCAGTCCCGCGGCCAGTAACTCATCCAGCTGAGTGCGCAGTTCCTTCAGTTCTGCAGGGCCCATGCGGTAGGGGCCTTTGCCGGGGCACGCGCTCCGGGCTCCAGCTCGATTCGATGGTCGTGAGTGCGCCATGGCGGTAATTCCTTTGGTAGCTCGTCGGGCATGAGATCGGCGAACTCCTGTAGTATCTCCCCCACCTGCGCGGGCACCTCCTCTGCGTCCTTCGATTCGGGCTGAACCTGGACTAGTGCCGTGACATATGTCTGGTCTCCTTTCCTTAGCCTTTGCTGAGTTGCTTAGCGGATATCAGCCCGCTATCTGGAACTGTGCGCGAACTGGTGTTGGCCGTCTTCTGCTTTGCAACGGTTGACTGACCGCTGCTCTCTTCCTTAGCGGCTGGTGGCAATGCTGAAACGAAACCGGTGCTGTCCTCCGCTCCTATCAGCATGCCGTTGAGATGTGGAATGATCATTGCCTTGGCTGCCTTGAAGAACTCCAGGCCAAGGATGATCTGAAAATCGTCAAGTGGATCACCAAAAAGCTGCACGGCCCTCTCCAGGGGCCGATTTCTAAATCAGCCTTTGCAAGGCCATTCACCCTCGCTGCCTTCGAGTTGATGGCCTTTATCATGGTTGCAGCGGTGGAAGTCTGCAACCCTAACTCCTTCGCTATGTCTTCCGCGATGAAGTTGTCGGTGGCACCCGTATCAATCATGGCCCTCAGCTGGTGGCCATTGACCTTCATCGAAACATAAAGAAGCCCTTTGCAGGATGGCGGCTTCTTGGTGACAAGCGCATTAATCACTTGCAACGGGTTCACCGGGAGGGTCCCTCTGAGTCGCTGGATTCTTCGACCAATTGAGATCAAGGCTGTGAGCTTCCCTTCTTCTGATAGTCGCGCATCCGATGTGCACCTCCGCAGATGAAACGGCCTTGGGGCCGCTCAGATCTGGTCGTGGTATCCTTAGACTGCTGAGTAGTTCCCTTCTCTTTTTGGGTTGTCATCTTCTTCTTCTTCCCTTGCTTCTTGGGATGAGACGTCTTTCCCTCCTTGGCTTTAGCTTTCTGCTTGCCAGGGGCGGGGGTAGGCGTAGTGGTACGAAAGTCGACGAAGCTCTCAGCAGCAGCCATCGCCGAATTGAGATCTTTCACTCCTTGCCTTCGCAGCTCCACTTGCGCCCAATTCTGCAACCCCGACTGAAAGTTGAACAACTTGTCGGCTTCGAACATGTCTGGTATGTCGAGTAGCAATGAGCTGAACTCCTTGACGTAGTCTCTGATGGAACCCGTCTGCTTCAGCTTCTTCAGTTGGTCCCTCGCCACCCATGTGACATTATGAGGGAGAAACTGAATCTTCAACTCTTCTTTGAGGGCCTCCCAAGTTGTAATTCCTGGCCTACCGGCGTTTCGATCCTCGCGTTGTGAGTACGCCACCATAGCTTGGCATCACCAGCAAGGAACACGCTGGCGAGGCGGATTCGTTGCTCTTCCGGTATATTCATTGCTAGGAAGTACTCCTCCACGTCCCATACGAAGTTCTCCAGTTCCTTGGCGTTGCGCGCGCCGCTGAAAGGCTTCGGATCAGGTACGCGGATCTGGGATGGATGTGGTAGATTCGCATAGGGCTGGCGTGCGCGCTCTCTCCTGAGGGCGTCCACTTCATCTCCCAGCTCCTTGATGCGATTCAGAACCTCCTCTAGAACGGCATCTCTTCCGTCTTGTTGGCCTTCATTGAAGAGCTTGGCCCGGCTCCATGATCTGGTTGTGACGGGATCGCCTGCTGGATCAGATTGATCTGCTGCTACTGCTCCAAGGATCGGGTGATGAGATCAGTAAACCCATCCTCTGAAGGAATCCCGACAATAGCCTCGAGCCTTGCTATTCGATCGTTGTGATTCACCATGGTTGATTTTTAGAAGAAGAAAAAAAATATGTTCTTGGGTTCTTGTATTGAAGGTGCTCTGATACCCTCTTGTCACCCGGCTAGGTATAGGCTTTTTTTTTTTCTAAGTACGGAAGCGTCCTAGCAGGGGACCGGCCTTAGCACGCCTCATGCTAAGTCAGCCTCTCTCTCTCAGAGTCGTTGCGCACAACTAGTAGGGTGGGGTTGATCAAGACCTCCCCCTACAGGAACCCCAAAAACCCCAACAAGTAATCACAGATAATGCCCAGCCCCAAACACAAGATGTACAGGGTCAACACTACCCCAACCTCTTTGATTAATACAATCCTAAGAGGAAGACAAATGAATATGTGCCACAGCACTACAAGAAATCTCTCACGATCTCTCCCTCACCTTTCCCTTAGGCTACAAGATGACTCACCCCGTAACCCATAGATGATCGCCCGTAGGAAGCTCCTCAATGGCACCGATCGTATCTTCTCTCTCCTCCTTCTCGCCCAAAGTGATGGAGACTAGAAGATGCCGTCCACCTTCTTGATAGCCGGCTGGATAGGATCTCCTTTGATACCTCTCAGTGTGTTGTTGTGTTGATTGATTTTCCCTCACGAAGACCTCCCTCTTATTTATAAGATTGAGCCACCGCCTCATCCAAAGCTGCCGTCCTTATCCCTTTGACATCCTTGGCCTTATCTCCATGCACGCCACTTTTGAATCACCACTTGATCCTCTCCAAATCTTATTTCTAGATAACCGGTTGTGTAGGCTGATTAGGAGATCTCATTGCCGCTGGGTAGATGCCTCCAAACGTCATCAAAAGGACTCCACCGATGGCTTAGGATAATGCCCAAACAACCATCAACCAACTCCCCAAGAATCTCTTAAATCTTCAAGTTAGTTGTGGATGAGGGCTGAAAATCTTATCCAACATCTTATCCAAAACCTTCCAGTTGGATCCCCAAATCTTATCCATAGGATAAGGTTTGGATTCTTCTGATCTGGACGAAATTATTCCCCCAAAATCGGCTTGGAAGTCTGTTGGACGGTTGAGGCCGTTGCAGGTGCGTCTGGGCGGTTTTGGGCTTGCCGCACTCCACGTTGCTAAGGGTTGGCTCCGGGTCTTCTTTGGCCGCATGCCTTGCTGAAACTGGGCTTGCTGATGCCGACTCCACGTGCCATCGCATCAGGAGATGGGTCCGCATTCGGCCTTGGCGCTTGGTCCACCAACCTCACACCAAGTGTCTGACTAAGTGTGGGGCTTGCCGGCCCCATGGACGGACGTGCGCATCCTGTGGCACGGTCAAACTCTATCCTGGCAGGTCCTCGGCTACCTGCCTTGCCCGCGCTGCACGCCGCGAGCTGCGCTATGGCCCTCCTGGCCATGCGCATCACTAGGGCGGTGACAGAATAGTCTAATTCTTACCGTGTCATCTTGCACCAAAAAAAATATGATTGGATGCTCACGTTACGCTATGATTTCATAGCACCACGATGATCGGATGTTCCGTCCATGACAAAGTACAGACTTTTAGGTAGTGTTTGAAATAGGGGATAAGAGGGGATATCCCCTGAATATCCTTTCTTATTCACAAAAGCCATAATTATAAGGGATAGCTGAGAATAAAGTTAACCAAAGGGATAATCCATGGTTAACCTTGAGATATTCCCTCAATTTATTCCCTAGATAATGCAGGAATAGCTGGTTGTCCCTCCAAATAAGAGTAAAAAAAAGTTATCCTATGGATTTATCTTTTTGCATTTGATATGATCAATGGGATAGCCAAGGGATATCCCTAGGGATAGTCAGGGAACAAACTCTATCCCGTACACTTATCCATGGATAATATTTTTTCTATCAAACACTACCTTAAGTTTTGTTGGTCCAAATAGCAACCCAAGAGGGGGGGTGAATTGGATTTTTCAAAAATTAAACTCTTTTTAAAGATAACCCCCAGCGGAAATAAAAACTTAGATTCACAGATTTAAAACTAAGCAACTATAAATGAAGAGTTGAAGATAAAGAGACAATCACGGCAAACACAATAGATTTTATAGTGGTTCGGTGTACCTACACCTACGTCCACTCCCAAGTACCTCTTGGGTCCACACTATAATCAAACTGATTACAGCAGAGTTGTTTTGCAAGCTCACAACTCAAACTTGTTGTTTTCCCGGGTGCACAACGAACCCAGCTGGTTTTCAAGGCTCACCAGCACAAAACCTAAAACCACAAGCTAAATGCTTGCACAAGGCTAACAGCCTCAACTGAATCAATCACCAGATTGACCCAGCAAACAGTATTTTGATTTACAAAAGCAAACTGCTCCTTCAATGAGCAAATATACAATAATGAAACAATAAATAGAGATTAGGAACCAAAGCCTGATTCGAAGATCTTGGTGGCTTCTTCCTTCTCTTCCTTTGAATGGATCTTCCTTTGAATATGCTCTTGAGGTTCAGAAGATTGGAAAAACTAGGGCTTCTCCCTTCTTTTGAGATTTCTTCTAAGTAGAACAGCAAGGCTTGGAATCTCTTTCTCTTCTTTTGGGGAATGAGTATGATCTTTCCTTACAGGTTTTCCCTCTTTTCTTTTCTGATGGATCTCAAGGATTTTCTCTATTCTTTTCTTTTTGCCTCTTTCTTGATTTTTTTCTCTCTTTTTGGGATGCAATCACCCCTCTTCTTATAGATTCGATTAATCCATAAATAGTGCAAAACTATCCGTTAGAAGCAAGTGAAAAAGGATTAGATCCATAAATAACAATAGCCGTTGGGATTAAAATTGATAAAGTTAAAGTTTAGAGTCGTTCTGACAGTTCTGGAGCCGTGTCTGACATTCTGGAGTCGGCTCTGGCTTTTCTGGAGTCGGCTCTAACTCGAAATAATTTAATCCGCTCGATCTGGAGTCGTCTCTGACTTTTCTGGGGTCGACACAAAATTCTTCTGGAGTCGACTCTAACAGTCCGGGAGTCGACTCTAAGTCGTGGCCTGAAAATCCAACGTTCTGTTGTTTCTGATAGAGTCGGCTCTCACAGTCCCGGAGTCGACTCTAAGTCTGTGCCGTTTTCCGGAGTCGGCTCTGCGATTCCATGTGTCGACTCTAATGTCTGCAGTCTTACCTTGACATTAGATTCAAACCAGAACTTGATTTTCCTTCTTGATTTTGATCATTAATTAGACTTATAAACTGAAAGACTTAATCAAAATCATTAGTAACATCAAATGTTATACTCAAATAGTTTTGTTAATCATCAAAATCCTCAATTGGGTCAACAATCTCCCCCTTTTTGATGATGACAAAAACTTTGAGTATATGCATTAAAGAAATTCATTTGAATTGAATTATAGAATTTAAAGCTTAGAGACTTTGTAATAGAGAATTTGATGCCAACATTCAAAATGAATAAAGATAAACAAAACATGACATCAATCAAAATGATTCAACTTTTATATGGAGAAATTTATTAAGCTCCCCCTGCATTGAATAACTCCCCCTATGTAGATAGACTGAATTTTTTTAAAAAAAATCTCTCATTCTTTCTATTCTCAGAATTGTTCTTCATTCTCTTTTTCTTTCCTTTTAAAAATTCTCTTTTTCCTTTTTATGCATTATACACTCATCTCTCCCCTTTTTTGTTATCAACAATAAGGTGAGTTTTAAAAGCAAATAAGGAATGTTATCAAAGCGAGGATGTTGGTTCGAATAGTCATAAAGATAGGAAATTCATTCATTGACATTCAATCAAAGACAAATTTGTAATAAAAGTGTAATATTCATTCAACCATTTGTACTCCAAAGCAAGATCTATTACATGTATTCAAAAACAATTTAAGTATAATCCTATATACATGCTAAGAAAGAAAACAAGAAATCCTAAGATACAACCTAGGATTGAATATCAAATATGCTTGTACACTATTTTCTTTAGATGTCCGATCATCTCCATAACATCATCTTTTTGGGTTTTCTTAAAGCTTTCAAGACATGCTTCAATCTGAGAAACGGCAAGGTCAATATCTTTCTTTAGTTGACTTGTAGCATGAAGATACTTTCCAGAACCGTCAGCAATCCCTTCCATCCTTTCAAAAATACTATGAAGATCAGCGCTAAAGGATTCGACGGAATTGCTAAGTGAAAAAGAAATCATGTCAAGTCTTGAATTAATCTC
This sequence comes from Calamus simplicifolius, assembly GCA_900491605.1. NCBI lineage: Eukaryota > Viridiplantae > Streptophyta > Magnoliopsida > Arecales > Arecaceae > Calamus > Calamus simplicifolius. The sequence goes on along the minus strand of UESW01003919.1, from coordinate 754,358 downwards.
ATCTTTAGTTGATTGAACTCTCTCTTAATTTACACATATCATTTGTTCTTACACTGTCATACTCAGCAAGTAAAGCCCTGAGCTGACCAATTTGCTCCTCAGAAAATCTTTCTGATGCCATTGCTGACTGATGTGGAAGTTGAGAGCTTGGTCCAGCTTCTGAGGGTCCAGCAGGTGGTCCAGCAGAAGATGGTCCAGCAGATGGTTCAGGAATGTCTTCTCCTCTGACTTCCTCAACTCTAACCTCCTCAGCTCTGGCCTCATGTCCTCTTTTAATCCAGTTTCCATTTTCTTTTCTAAAGCCCATTCGGTGAATTGTAGAGACACTATAGTAATCTGTATGTCTTAACTTTCTTAGTGGCTCATTGTCCATTATAAGAACACCTTGGCTTCTGAAAACTAAAGTTAAAACCATACCATATGGCAATGTAGATCTCTTCTTAGTAGCTGCCTCCGCCATATAGCCTATCATCATCTCAGCAAGATTTAAGGGTCTACCAGTGAGTATGCAGTCCATTAATAAAACGTCTCGCTCCGAGACATACTCAAACCTTCCGATTTTAGGAAAAAGAATCCTCCCACAGATATTGTGAAGTAGTCTGAGTTCCAAATTAAGTTGATTTGCTAAAATTTCCTCAAACTCAGAGACTTCTCTTCCTAACATCCTTGATAGAGCTCCTCCTCTATCTTCATGATGATATTCAATAAGTCCAACAGTAGGCATTTCCAATAAATTACCAAGAATTCGGCTGTGATGACTACCTTTGTTCCTCTTACAACACTTACTAATCCTCCCTCTCCTCTACTTAAATCATTATAAAACTCTCTTACTAGGGCGGGGTAGGTAGGAATATCCAAAGAGCAGACCTTCTCCCATCCCATTTCTTGCAACAATCGCCCAATAGCAAAGCCTTCGAAATAAAGAAGTTGAAATCGACTTTCCTTCCGGTTGTAATGGCCTTACCAGCTAATTGGTCGACTTTTGGAGAAGATGGTGAGGGTGGAGAGTCATCTTGAGTGGCAGATGAAGAAGATGACGAAGGTTGCCTCCGATTTGAACGGCGCTTCGTCGGAACAGTCGAACCACCAATGGTAGCACGCCTTTTGGGAGCCATTGGATTCGATTGGACTGAGTAATCAAAGGTTTTGAGGGATTTGGAGGGTTTGGAATCAGTTTGGAACGGCTTGAAAATGGTTTAGGAGACGATAGAAATCGTTTGGGGTCGACTCCGCCCTTTTTATTTTGACCTAGTTCCACTTAGAGTCGACTCCCGAAAACGAGGTGTCGGCTCCGAACCAGAGAATCTGTCAGCGCCCGAATTAGAGTCGGCTCTACAGAAGCCAGAGTCGGCTCTAATTGCCCAGACAGAACATCAAAATAAGAAGGTGTCGACTCCACAAACTGAAGGTGTCGACTCCACAATAGTTTCAGAGAAAAATCAGATTTTCAAGGATCTGAAACTGATCAAATTAATCATCAAACTCTAGATAAGTGTTCCTTAACAATTGGGGAAACAATAAATCAACTTTCTAGATAAATTTCCTTATTGAACATAGAGGATTTTCAAGAAATTATAGAAGTCTAGATAGTTGTTGTCCTTAGGAGTTTCAGAAAATTATTCTAAAGGATCACAAACTCCTAATTCTCCTCTAAGATAGCAAAATCTCTCCTCACTCAAAGGTTTGGTAAAGATATCAGCTAATTGATCATTAGTATTAACATATTCAAGACAAACATCTTTGTTAGTTACATGTTCTCTAATAAAGTGATGTCTAATTTCAATGTGTTTAGTTCTTGAATGTTGAATTGGATTTTTAGTTAGATTGATAGCACTAGTATTATCACATTTAATAGGTATTTTATCAAGTGTGATACCATAATCTTCAAGTTGTCGCTTAATCCAAAGGATTTGAGCACAGCAACTTCCAGCTGCAACATACTCTGCCTCAGCAGTGGATAATGCAACCGAATTTTGCTTCTTGCTAAACCAAGAGATTAAGTTACTTCCTAAAAGTTGGCATACCCCACTTGTACTCTTTCTATCTAACTTACAACCAGCATAGTCAGAATCAGAATAAGCAATCAATTTTAAGGTTGAGTCTCTAGAATACCATAATCCTACATTTTTAGTTCCATTTAAGTATCTAAAGATTCTTTTAACAGCAAGTAAATGTGATTCCTTAGGATTAGATTGATATCTTGCACATAAGCAGACAGAAAACATGATATCTGGCCTACTTGCAGTTAGATAAAGAAGTGATCCAATCATACCTCTGTAATGCTTTGATCTACTTTCTTACCTACTTCATCCTTGTCCAGCTTGCATGAGGGACTCATTGGCGTACCAAGAGGTTTAGCAGATTCCATACCAAATTTCTTGAGTATTTCCTTTGTATACTTTGTTTGGTTAATGAAAATTCCCGCTTTCTCTTGTTTGATTTGAAGTCCAAGGAAGAAGTTTAGTTCTCCCATCATGCTCATCTCGAATTCTCCCTGCATTAGCTTAGCAAATTCTTGACAAAGAGATTGTTAGTAGCACCAAATATAATGTCATCAACATAAATTTGAACGATTAATAAATCCTTTCCTTTTCTTTTTAAAAACAATGTTTTATCAACATTTCCTCTAGAAAAGTCATTTTCAATTAAAAATTTACTTAATCTATCATACCAAGCTCTAGGTGCTTGCTTTAAACCATAAAGTGCTTTGTGTAGTTTGAAGACGTGGTTTGGAAATTCATGATCTTCAAAACCAGGAGGTTGTTCAACATAAACTTCCTCATTTATAAAACCATTTAGAAATGCACTTTTAACATCCATTTGAAATAAGTTGAAATTCATATGACATGCAAATGCAAGTAGTAGCCTAATGGCTTCTAATCTAGCAACAGGTGCAAAAGTTTCATCAAAATCTATACCTTCTTCTTGATTATATCCTTTTGCAACTAGTCTAGCTTTGTTTCTAATTACTATGCCATTTTCATCTAATTTATTTCTAAATACCCATTTAGATCCTATTATAGGGTGATTTTTAGGTCTTTCAACTAGGGTCCAAACTTGATTTCTAGTGAATTGGTTTAACTCTTCCTGCATTGCTAACATCCAATAACTATCTTTTTCGGCTTCCTCTATAGTCTTAGGTTCTATATGAGATACAAATGCAAGATGATTATTGATATCTCTCATTGATGATCTAGTCCTTACACCTTGAGATGGATCACCTATGATTAGGTCCTTAGGATGACCATAAGCATATCTCCAATCTCTAGGTAGATCTTGATCATTTTGAACAGTATCAATACCATCATCCTTAGGTGAGTCATCATCCTTAACTTCAGGTTCCTGATCTGAAGATACATTTAATTTTTCAATATCTCTTTCAATCAAAGATGTATCTTCCTCATCATCAATTTTATCTGAACTTGATGCTAAAGACTCATCAAACACTATATGAATGGATTCTTCTACAACTAAGCTTTTCTTATTAAATACTCTATATGCTTTGCTAGATGTAGAATATCCTAGGAAGATACCTTCATCAGACTTTGCGTCAAACTTCCCAAGATTATCCTTACCATTGTTATGAATAAAACATCTACAACCAAATGCATGAAAATAACTTAAATTTGGTTTCCTATTGATCCAAAGTTCATAGGGAGTTTTCTTAAGGATAGGTCTAATTAGGGCTCTATTTAGAATGTAACAAGCTGTGTTATAGCTTCCGCCCAAAAATATTTTGGAAGTTGGCTTTCACATAGCATGGTACGGGCCATGTCTTCTAAAGTCCTATTCTTCCTTTCTACAACTCCATTTTGTTGTGGTGTTCTAGGTGCAGAGAAGTTATGATGTATGCCTTTTTCAAAACAGAATTTTTCAAATAAGTGATTTTCAAATTCAGTTCCATGATCACTTCTAATAGACACTATGGTAGTGTTTTTCTCATTTGTGACTTTCTTAACAAATTTCATGAATATTGAGAAAGTCTCATCTTTGTGAGCCAAAAACATTACCCAAGTGAATCTAGAGTAATCATCTACTATCACTAGACCATATTTCTTTCCTCCTAGACTTGTGGTTCTAGTAGGTCCAAAAAGGTCCATGTGTAGTAGCTCTAGTGGCCTAGTAGTTGAAACAACATTCTTAGATTTGAAAGAAGTTCTTGTTTGTTTTCCAAATTGACATGCATCACATATTCGATTATTTTCAAAATTTAGACTAGGAATACCTTTAACTAAATCCATTTTTAATAATTTGGAAATTAGGTGTGTGCTTGCATGACCTAATCTACGATGCCACAGCCAACCAATCTCATTCATTCTAGCATTATCAGCAACTAAGCAATGATTACTTGGAGATAAATTACTCAAATCAATTAAGTACACATTGCCATAGCGTTTACCAACAAGAATAATGCTATTATCAATGGGATTAGTAACAGTGCAAACAGAAGCTTCAAAGGAGACCTTGAAACCTTTGTCACACAGTTGGCTAATACTTATTAGATTATGTTTAAGTCCATCAACATATAAAACATTATCAATATGAGTAGATGGAGTAATTTGAATCTTACCAATGCCCATGATATGGCCTTGACCATTATCACCAAAAGTAACTACTCCACCTCTTTTTGATTCAAGGGTGATGAATTGATCTTTGTCACCCGTCATGTGTCTTGAGCAACCACTGTCCAGGTACCATTTTCTTTTCAGTCTGATGGCTGCAAGACACTCCTGCAAAACATTTATGTCTTAATTTTAGGTACCCAAGCCTTCTTGGGTCCTTCATGGTTAGAAGCATTAAAAATTGTTCCTTTGGGAACCCAAATCATCTTTTTCTTTTATGTGAAGATTTACACATATATGATTTATGTCCTTTGTCTCCACATTTAAAACAAGTAATGTTTAATGATTTTTCAGCATGTACAAAAATGTTTTTCAATGATTTTTGCTTTTTAAGTGGATTATATCCTAATCCAGCTTTATCAAAAATAGCCTTTTGATTTTCCAAAATCATATTAAGTTTGATAGAGCTTAGTGTAAATTTATCAACTATAGGCTTAAGTCTATCAACTTCATTTTTCAAACTTTCTTTTTCTTTTATTAAAAGTTCTTTATCAACAACATGCTTTTCATTTTCTAATGATAGTTTTTGCATTTGAGTTTTCAAATCTTTGTTCTTTGAACTTAGGTTTGCAAAATCATCCATTAATTCATAAAAAGCACTATGTAATTCATCAAAAGTGAAGTCATCAAGAAAACTCGGACTTACCTCATCGTTGTCCGCCATGAAGCATAGATTGGCCATTTCACTCTTTTCTTCTTCTTCGGAACTTGTACTTTCCGAATCGCTCCATGTGGCCATCATTGCCTTCTTTTTGAACCTCCGGGTGCCTTTCTTTAGTTGAGGGCATTCAGATTTAAAGTGACCCGGCTTCTTGCATTCAAAACAAATAACTTCCTTTTCTTTGCCCTTGTCCTCATCTTTTCTTGCAAAGGGCTTTTTCTTTTCAAACTTCTTCTTCTTCATGAATCTTTTAAATTTTCTTGTGATGAGTGCCATGTCCTCATCATCACTTTCATCCTCGGATTCATGAGGCTCTTCCATATATTCAGAAATCTTAAGAGCCATATTTCTTTTCTTCTTTGACTCATCTTCATCAACATGTTGCTTGATTTGAAGCTCATGAGTCATCAAGGATCCCAACAGTTCTTCTAGGGTAGTGTACTTAGATCCTTTGCTTCTTGTATTGCCGTCACCTTAGCTTCCCAAGTCCTAGGCAAGGAACGCAAGACCTTTCTCACAAGATCAGAATTATTATAAGATTTACCAAGACTTTTTAAACCATTAACTATGTCAGTAAATCTTGTAAACATATCAGCAATAGATTCACATGCATCCATTTTAAACAATTCATATTTATGAACTAGCATGTTAATCTTGGATTCCTTGACTTGATTTGTTCCCTCATGGGTAACTTCAAGTCTATCCCAGATTTCCTTAGCAGAAATGCAAATAGATATGCGATTGAATTCATTTGCATCTAATGAGCAGTATAAGACATTCATTGCTTTGGCATTGAGTTGTGCCAATTTTCTATCATGTTCATCCCATTCCGTTTCCGGTTTAGGAATCTCCATGCCATTAACTCTAGCAGTGGGTGTGTGTGGTCCATTGACTATAATACTCCATAGATCATAGTCAAGTGCTTGAATGAATATTTTCATTCTAGCTTTCCAATAACCATAGTTAGAACCATTAAATAAGGGTGGTCTATTAGTAGATTGACCTTCGAAAAAGATGAACCAGCTTGAGTTGCCATGTGGATCTTTGACTCTTGATCGTTAGATCAAATCAAATGAGCACTAGCTCTGATACCAATTGTTGGTCCAGATAGCAACCCAAGAGGGGGGGTGAATTGGGTTTTTCAAAAATTAAACTCTTTTGAAAGATAACCCCCAGCGGAAATAAAAACTTAGATTCACAGATTTAAAACTAAGCAACTATAAATGAAGAGTTGAAGATAAAGAGACAATCACGGCAAACACAATAGATTTTATAGTGGTTCGGTGTACCTACACCTACGTCCACTCCCAAGTACCTCTTGGGTCCACACTATAATCAAACTGATTACAGCAGAGTTGTTTTGCAAGCTCACAACTCAAACTTGTTGTTTTTCCGGGCGCACAACGAACCCAGCTGGTTTTCAAGGCTCACCAGCACAAAACCTAAAACCACAAGCAAATGCTTGCACAAGGCTAACAGCCTCAACTGAATCAATCACCAGATTGACCCAGCAAACAGTATTTTGAGTTTACAAAAGCAAACTGCTCCTTCAATGAGCAAATATACAATAATGAAACAATAAATAGAGATTAGGAACCAAAGCCTGATTCGAAGATCTTGGTGGCTTCTTCCTTCTCTTCCTTTGAATGGATCTTCCTTTGAATATGCTCTTGAGGTTCAGAAGATTGAAAAACTAGGGCTTCTCCCTTCTTTTGAGATTTCTTCTAAGTAGAACAGCAAAGGCTTGGAATCTCTTTCTCTTCTTTTGGGGAATGAGTATGATCTTTCCTTACAGGTTTTCCCTCTTTTCTTTTCTGATGGATCTCAAGGATTTTCTCTATTCTTTTCTTTTTGCCTCTTTCTTGATTTTTTTCTCTCTTTTTGGGATGCAATCACCCCTCTTCTTATAGATTCGATTAATCCACAAATAGTGCAAAACTATCCGTTAGAAGCAAGTGAAAAAGGATTAGATCCATAAATAACAATAGCCGTTGGGATTAAAATCGATAAAGTTAAAGTTTAGAGTCGTTCTGACAGTTCTGGAGCCGTGTCTGACATTCTGGAGTCGGCTCTGGCTTTTCTGGAGTCGGCTCTAACTCGAAATAATTTAATCCGCTCGATCTGGAGTCGTCTCTGACTTTTCTGGGGTCGACACAAAATTCTTCTGGAGTCGACTCTAAGTCGTGGCCTGAAAATCCAACGTTGTTGTTTCTGATAGAGTCGGCTCTCACAGTCCCGGAGTCGACTCTAAGTCCGTGCCGTTTTTCGGAGTCGGCTCTGCGATTCCATGTGTCGACTCTAATGTCTGCAGTCTTACCTTGACATTAGATTCAAACCAGAACTTGATTTTCCTTCTTGATTTTGATCATTAATTAGACTTATAAACTGAAGACTTAATCAAAATCATTAGTAACATCAAATGTTATACTCAAATAGTTTTGTTAATCATCAAAATCCTCAATTGGGTCAACAAGTTTTAAGATCTAACAAAGCCATATAGAGATCTAGGTCACAATCCTAAACCCAGGAGTCAAATACATGAACCTGAAGAACGAAAACACACTCGCCCCGTTCTTGACGTGCGCGTTTTCAGGAAGGATGCCGATGCTGGTGCGAATCATGTCCGAGAGGAAGAACCGCTTGATGCATTCATCACCTAGCCAGCAACATCCAAGCCTTCGAGGCCGGACACAGAGCCTATCAGGCCGGCGATGCAGAAGCCAAAAGCCAAGCCTGTATAGGAACTCATCGATCGAACGCACAGAGCCATCTAAGCCCATCCTAGCATGGCTGGTGTTCCACCATTCTCGATGTGGATTACGGTGGTGCATCTTTGGGGCACCGACGGATAGGACGACGGGTTGAGATCGTCTGGCACATCGACGAAGTCGATGTCGGATATCTCGAGGCGATGAGTGGGAGGAGAAGAGGGAGGATTAGATTGGAATTAACATCTGGGATTGTGGGGATTAGGGTTGGGGGCCTCGGCCATTTTTTCCCCACTTTTTCTCGATTTTTCGCTCATTTCTTCAAGTTTGGGGGATTTTCTTTCCATTTCATAGGAGTTTAATATCCACGGTCGAATGCAGCCTCCAGCTTAACCCGGACCCGAACCAAGTGATATGGGTATGGCTAAAGGTATGGGAATTGTAGAAGGAATTTTATGACCGCTAGCCATTCAGAGTTTGGAAATTGCCAAAAACGTGAGGTATTTTGGCGGTACTGAGAGGAGGGTTTTTTTTTATTTGAAGGGGCGTGATGCACCTAATAAATCTTTGGCTAAACTACGCAATTAACTCCTATACTTAGAGGATCATGTCACTTGGGCCTTAAACTTTAAAAAGTTATAAAAATAATACTAAACTTTCTATTTGTATCACTTTAATCCTTACCGTCATTTATTTTTATCCTATGTGGCAGCATACGTAGCAGCACACATGGCATCCAATTGGCAAAACTAAATTTTAAATTCATAACTAACTATTAATTCATTATTTAATAATAATAATAATAATAATAGTAAAAAAAACCCCTAATTTTCCTAACCCACCCCCCCTCATCGGCAAAGAGGAGACCATCCACGACCCCCTCCGTTGTCTTTCCGTTGCCTTTCCGCCTCCAACCACCACCTCCTCACATCGCCACTGACCAAGTAAATCCCCTCCACCATCGGTATGGAAGAGAGAGAGAGCGAGAGAGTGGAAGAGGGAGCTTGGCCCCGCTGACGCCCCTCATCCATCGGCATCGATGCCTCTCCACTGGTCGTCGATAGGAGAGAAGAGGGGAGAGTGTAAGGGTGTCACGGTGGAGGAGGAAGGGGAGAGTGCCCTCGGAGGCCCTCTCCTAACACGGGAGCCAAACCGGCTCCCGCATGTTGGTTCGGGCCCGGCGACATACTCATCAGCTCACCAGGCCCGAGCCATAGGCAGCAGCAACCACTGGCACTGGGGCAGCGTTCGGTGGGGTTTGGCTGGCCTTCCTTGGCTGACTGTGCCACCACCACTGTGAAGAAGAGACTGTAGGAAGAAGAAGCAGGGGAGGAAGAAGAAAAAGGAAAAGAAAAAAAAAGAAAGGAAAGGAAGAAGAGGTGGCTGTCGTCGGTGGCCTAGGGATGCTACCGACCCTCCCAGGGGTCGGCTGGCTGCCAGCTCTCGGTCCAGTGCCCACCACCATCGGTAGCCACCCCTTCTTCCTTTCTTTTCTTTTCTTTTATTTTTATTTTTATTTTTATTTTTCTTCTCTCCCCTGCTTCTTTTTCCTTCCGTTTCTTCTTCACTGCAGCGATAGCACGACCGGCCGAACCCCACCAAATGCCGGCCCAATGTCGGTGGGTACCGCTACCCGAGGCTCGAGCCTGACAAGCTGATGGCCATGCCGTCGGGCCCGAACCAACAGATAGGAGCCGGTTTGGCTTCCGTGTTAAGGGAGGGCCTCCAGCGGCCTTCTCCCCTTCCTCCTTCGTTATGACACCCTTACACTCCCCCTCCCCTTCTCCCCTACCGACAACCAGTGGAGAGGCATCGACGCCGGTGGAGGAGGGGTGTCGGCGGGGCCGAGCTCCCTCTTCCCCTCTCTCCCTCTCTCTCTCTCTCTCATACCGATGGTGGAGGGGATTTACCTTATCGGCGGGGCCCCCTCTTTGGCGGGGGGGTGGGGGGGGGGGGGGAAGAGAGTGGAGCGATAAGTGGGTTAGGAAAATTAGGATATTTTTTTACTTATTATTATTATTAAATAATAATTAATGGTTAGTTATGAATTTAAAATTTAGTTTTGTCAATTAGATGCCATATGTGCTGCTATGTATGTTGCCACATAGGATTAAAAATAAACGGCGTTTCCTCTATTTAATCGCAAGGATCAAAGTGATACAAAATAGAAAGTTTATGATTATTTTTATAATTTGTTAAAGTTTAAGGATCAAAGTGACATAGCCCTTTAAGTATAAGGATTAATGAGTTTAGCCTAAATCTTTTCATATTATAGTTTGAAATATAATTTATTGTTCTAAAAGAGACAAGGGGTCTTATATAACTAATTATATACATTATACGAAATATACTAATATAGACGAATAATACTAATTATTATACTAATATACTAATTATTATACTAAATTATACTAATTATTATACTAAATTATTACTAAATTATACTAATTATTATACTAAATTATACTAAATTATTATACTAATTATTATACTAATTATTATACTAAATTATTATACTAATTATTATACTAAATTATACTAATAAATATACTAATTATTATACTAAATATACTAAATATCATTAAATCATCGAACCACTGTCTTGGATTCCACTGTGTTGTCAGCTCTATTTATGATCGATCAGTTACCTCTATTTCCAGATGTATAGTATCTTTGTTGATGAAAATTTTCTCAAAGAGCCTAATTGAAGTGATTCACTGAGTATGCATGGTTAGATTGATCTCCTCAATTGGATTACTAATTATAAAGCCAAGATGTCTGTTACAAATATCGTGGAGGTTACAAATTCTCAATAGTTAGCTAAAGTTGCTATGGAAACTACATTATCAACAGCTCTTTTCATAGAAACTTTAGTAGAATGGTATTCCTCAAAGGACTAAAAATCTAAAGCCAGTGGTTTGAATTCACTTCTAAACAGACTTTTGGTCCAAAGGACACACAACCAAGAGCAAGCCGAATGAAGGAAGAAATAAAAGTGAATGAAAGAGGCTTGAAGGCAGATATTCAAAAAGTGATGTTCACGTATCCCTGTGCGCAAAGCACAGTGGGCGAGTTCGATTCGAGTCTTTATCAATCAAGTGGACCTATTTAACCTCATTACTAACCTCAAGAATTTCTTTGATTTTTCTACTCTTTAGAAGATATATGTGTGATAACTACTGAGACTCCATATCAATTTTCTTCAGTTGTGTATGGCCTATTCTTGTGTAGGCATAATTTCATGATGAGCCTTTCTTTCAATTGTCAGTTTTTTTTTTTTTTTTTTTGGTAAAGACAAGTGATTACATCACTTTAGAATAGGTCATACCCGATATATCAGAGTACAATAACTGAGAAAGGATCGAGGGGCAAGGGTCATCCTGTTTTCAACTCCAACTATCAGAATGAGAGGCCATCCTGGCAGCAATCCAGTCAGCTACTGCATTGGCTTCACGGTAGACAAGACGAATCTGGATATTAGAAGCTTTCAAAACCATAGAGCGAATGTCGCACAGTAAGGAGATAGTCGGCATGTGGGAGCTGGGATCCTGCCAGATCCAGCGAATGAAAGTGATAGAGTTGCCTTCAATGATAAGACTGGGGTACCCAGGATCCGAGCAGCATAGGAGATACCCGCCCATGCTGCATGCAGTTCGGCCAGAGGCATCGTGACATCAAGTAAACCAAACCCCCCTGCCAACATCATACCATCCGCATCACGAATAATAAAAGCCGATCTGGTATATCTGTCATGAATACTTCCATCAAAGTTTATTTTGACAATCAATTGTCAGTTTTTGGATGAAGCTCGGGATAATCTTTTGACAAGGCCTAAGGATGCACATGTGAAGGCAAGCCAAACCCTCCTTGCATCCATTTTATGGTAAATCTGGAGGGCACGAAACGATGTTAACCTCTAGCATAAAATTTTGAGCCTCGAAGCATCATTCTGCCTTTTTTAGCGTATGGGGTTTCTTTTCTCTTGGTCCTTAGGATCAATCAAAACTTGTTTGTTAAAATCCCTCACAATTAAATTAAGTTTCTTGAAGGTAAAATTTTGATGGATCTATCCATCGAGGCAGGCGCTAGTATTGTGATAGGTCATATTCTTTTGACATTAACAATTCTACTGTTCACTAGGATGGTTGCTTTTGCCAAAATGTACGTGGCTTAATATGGTTTTGAGGCTACAACTCGTTTTCAGACCTTAAATATCTTTTTGAACGGTGGCTTTTCAATTGTGGTGACATGAATCCAAAGGAAACTCATCTTGTTTTCGTCCAACTTTCGTGATTTGCATTTGTTATCTCAATGGATTTTATCGCCGATAAGAAAGCAAATTAGGTTATTGATTGCCTTGCAATTAAACTGAACTGCTGCTCATTGAACTCCATGTTGGATTTTTTAATCCAATATTGGGCTTATATGTGAAATAATTATGTGTTGCAGACTATCAAATAAGGTTAAGCCCAATTAAAAGTGATCAGCTGAGGTTTCAGTGATTTGGCTTTAATGTATCTAATTAATTATGGCCCTTTAATGTGTAGAGACCTAAGGGGTTATTTCTATTTTTATGATGGGCTAAAATAGAAATACCAAGGGATAATGATGAAATTATCTATATATAACGGTTATGGTCCCTGGATCGTAAGTACGATCTTCTTCTCTGAATCCCATCATCAGAAAGAATAGCCTAGAGAAAATTCTAAAGGGCTCTCTGGAAGTACGTGTTGATCTGGAAGGCCAACCGCAGGATTTTGGAGAGCAATCAAGTAATATGGATTCAGGTACGCTTCCGTTTGTCGATTATAGATTCTTGATGATTAAACATGAATGATTCTTGGGCTTCATAGTGATGGACTTCACCAAAAGGTTCGGATCTTATTTCCAACAATTGGTATCAGAGCCCTATTTATGTTGAATCGTTGAGAAAATTTTTTGGTTATATGCATTGATATTCGTATTTGTGCATATGACTTCTTTGGTTTTATTCAGCAACCGTGAGACAAACATCCATTAGTTTACAGTAAATTTTATTTTGATGCCAATGATGTTTTTTAATATCTGTAGATTTATATTTTTTAAATAAAAGTCATAGTACATCAAAATAATTATGAATTTTGATGTTAAGAGCGAAAGATATTCGCTGCATCATGAAACCAGTCTCACGATCCTAAGATGAAGTTCTTCATATGATAGGATAAAGCTTAATTATGGATAAAGTTAAATCTATATTTAATTTATTTTAAATAAAAGAATGCATTTTCGATGAAAATCATGGGATAAGTATGAAATTCGACTTCCGTCGGTTTCGATCAACACGTGGAGGAAGATGTCCTCCAACATGATCATGTGAAAGAAAGATTCCATCAAAGACGTTAATGGCATGGCGTGAATTCGAAAATTCTATTCAGTTCCATGTTTCGTATAAATAAAACCGACGTGCTAATCTATTTCCACTTTTGTTGAAAAAAATCGGATGGAAATCTTGATGGAAATCTAGAAAATCTTTCTGAAAATCTGGTGGTTGGATATCTCAAACCATGGGATAAAGAAAATCTGGAGAAAATCGTTTGGAATCTAGCCGTTACAGTGGAGTTCCATTTTTCTAGGCATTGGGACTGTTGGGACTCCTTTCCCTCATGTAATCGTGGAAATCTTCAAATCTAGAATTCCGCTGGATTCAGCCTTTTTTAAGGAAATAAAAAAGATATACTCGGCTTGGTTCCATGAAGATATTGTTTGGGCGTTGGGACTCCTTCCCTCACGCAATCGTGGAAATCCAAACGGTTTCTTTTTGCTACGGAAAGACCACATGAAATTCCTTTAATTTTTATTATTTTGGGCGTTGGGATATAATGTTTGGATTTCCATTGAGATAATGCCACTGAATCTTATTTAATGTATGGTATTTAATGCATGAAGGGGATAATATTTATGAATAATTAATGCATGAATTTTGGACCTGTTCATGCCTTTAGCAATATTTTCGTTAAAAATTATTATTATTAACTCCATGAGCATGAGCAACCTACGGTTTAATTGGTTCCATAAAGTAAAGCTTTATAGATAAATTATTTTCTGTTATAAAGATTGAGTTGGAACCACAAAATAATATATCATTTTTTTAAAGAGGTTCAATCAAATTCAAATTAATGGTATTTTATGCCTAATAAATTTGTCCATCATTCAAAATTGAACTAATTGAAACAAGATATCACCAAAGTGACCTCTCTTGTGTAAATAGTTCATGAAGGATGTTGGATGTTGTGTATGTGTATATTTCATGCAGGTATTAATCGGCCCAAAGGAAGGTTAATGCTTGGCCGAACTACACATATGTGTGATGGTAAACACGTAACGATTATAAGGATTTACATGTGAGTAATAAGTCGATCCAAAGATAAATTTATTATTTGACATGCATTATTGTTAGTGTTTGATCATTACAATAAGAGTACCATTAGCAGTTAATATTACTGTCCAAAGACTTGATATTAATGTTGCATTGGGTATCTTGAGATGAGATTTACCATTATTTGAATTTATTGATATTTGGTGTTAATTATTTATATGAGCATATTATTTATGTATTGCTTTTATTTTACAGCTAAAGTTGCTACTATTTGCTAACCTCAATTCAGTGTCGGTCCTTAATGATAATAACTTCAAGGGCAGGATAAAGGCAAAAAAAATAAAGAATAAGGCTGTGAAGGGGCAAAGAAGAAACAAAATCAGATAAAGACAGTTGTTTCTTGGTAATAAGTCTGGACACATTAAAAAGGAATATTTCAAATTTCATGCATGGCATGAAAAGAAAGGTACATTTCTTAATATGGTTTGTTCTGAAGTAAATATAGCTTTAGTACCTAGAAACACTTGGTGGTTAGATTCTGGTGCTACTACTAACATCAGTGTTTCAATGAGGGTTGCCTAAGCTACCGAAGGCCAACTGATGCTGAAAGATGCATTTATACGGGAGATGGCAAGTCGGTAGATGTAGAGGCAATTGGGCATTTTAGATTGTTATTAAGTTCTGATTATTATTTGGATTTGAAAGACACTTTTGTAGTACCGTCATTTAGACGGAATTTGGTTTCTATTTCAGCTTTGGACAAATTAGGATATTATTGTTCATTTGGAAATAGTCAGTTTAGTCTTTCGTTAAATTCAAATATTATTGGAACGGGTTCTCTTATGGTGTATGACAATCTATATTTGCTTGATACTGTTGCTTCTTATAATGAAACCCTGAATATGGAATCAAGAGGTACTAAGCGTAAAATTTGCAATGAAAATTTAGGAACATTATGGCATAAGCGATTAGGTCACATCTCTAGAAATAGAGTTGAACGACTTATGTCAGATGAAATTTTGGATTCTCTTACTTTTACAGACTTTAATGTTGTGTTGATTGCATTAAGGGCAAACAGACCAAAACAAAGAAATTGTGTGCATATAGAACTATGGAAGTCTTAGAGTTGATACATACGGACATTTGTGGACCATTTCCTACACCTTCTTGGAATGGTCAACAGTATTTTGTATCATTCATAGATGATTATTCAAGATATGCATACCTATTTCTTATTCATGAAAAGTCCCAAGTCTTGGACATGTTCAAGTCATTTAAAGCTAAAGTTGAGCTTCAGCTCAACAAAAGGATTAAAGGAGTCAGATCTGACCGTGGTGGTGAATATTACGGTAGATATGACGGATCAGGTGAACAACATCCAGGATCATTTGCCAGATACCTAGAGGAGTGTGGAATTGTCCCATAATACACCATGCCAGGGTCACCTAGCATGAATGGTATATCTGAAAGATGAAACAGGACTCTTAAGGATATGGTAAGGAGTATGATTTATCATTCTACCTTACCAGAGTCACTCTGGGGAGAGGCACTAAAGACAGCAGCCTACATTTTGAACGGAGTACCAACTAAAGCAGCTGTCAAAACACCTTATGAGCTTTGGATAGGACGGAAGCCTAGTCTAAAGCATTTTCATGTTTGGGGATGTCCAGCTGAGGCAAGGCCTTATAGGCCACATGAAAAGAAATTGGACTCCAGGACAGTAAGCAGCTATTTTGTAGGGTATTCTGAGCGATCCAGGGGTTACAAGTTTTATGATCCCAAATCAAGGATAATTTTTGAGACAGGAACTGCAACGTTCTTTGAGGATATTGAGTTTGGGGGGAGAAATAAAGTTAGAGACTTTGTCTTTGAGGAGGAATTGGAACCTACTACTCATGTTGAAGAGCAGCTAGTTCCTATTCCTATAATTGCTTTTGATAATGATCAAGTTGCAATTCCAGAACAACAAGAAATTGTTGTTCAACCCTCAGAGGTACAAACTCAACAACCTCAAGAACAAGTGCCTTTGCGGCGATCCACTAGAGAAAGGAAGAATGCTATTCCAGATGATATATAGTGTTTCTTCAGGAACATGAGGAAAATAATGGCATAATGAAAGATGATCCTGTCAACTTCCTTCAAGCCATACAAGGTTCCAATTCAGAAAAGTGGATTAAAGCAATGAAAGAAGAGTATAAGTCTATGCAAGACAATAAAGTTTGGGAACTTGTCCCATTACCAGAAGGTGTGAAACCCATTGGTTGCAAATGGATTTTTAAGACCAAACGGGATTCAAAGGGTAATGTGGAAAGGTATAAAGCTCGTCTTGTGGCTAAAGGCTATACTCAAAAGGAAGGGATTGACTTTAAAGAGACCTTCTCTTCAGTTTCATCGAAGGACTCTTTTAGGATAATCATGGCTCTTGTTGCACAGTATGATATGGAACTACATCAAATGGATGTCAAGACGGCGTTTCTCAATGGAGACATTAATGAGACAATTTATATGGTGCAACCAGAAAACTTTGTGTCAGGAGACTCAAAGAAAATGGTTTGCAAATTGACAAAATCCATTTATGAGTTAAAGCAAGCTTCTCGTCAATGGTACCACAAATTTCATCAAGTAATTCTCTCATTTAATTTTGAAGTGAATGCGATTGATGATTGTGTGTATCATAAGTTCAGTGAGAGTAAATATTTTTTCTGGTTTTGTATGTGGATGACATTTTGTTTACCACAAATGATATAGGCATGTTGCACGAAACCAAGAGATTTCTATCAAGCAATTTTCAAATGAAAGATCTTGGTGACGCCTCCTTTGTATTGGGAATCCAAATACATCGAGATCGTTCTCAGGGTATCCTTGGATTATCACAAAGGAGCTATATCGATAAAGTACTTAAGAGATTTGGCATGCAAAATTGCAAACCAGGTTATACCCCTATCGCTAAAGGAGATAAATTCAGTATTAATCAGTGCCCAAAAGGAAACCTTGAAGTTGAAGAGATGCAGAAGATTCCTTATGATTCGGTTGTAGGGAGTCTAATGTATGCTCAAGTTTGTACGCGTCCGGATATTGCGTACATTGTTGGACTGTTAGGCAGATATTTAAGCAACCCAGGTATGGATCATTGGAAAGCAGCCAAAAGGGTTATGAGATATCTGAAAAGAACAAAAGATTACATGCTCACATATAGGAGATCAGATCATTTTGAGATCATTGGGTATTTTGACTCCGACTTTGCGGGATGCCAAGATAGTAAAAGATTCACTTCAGGCTATGTATATCTGTTAGGTGGTGGGGCTATTTCTTGGAGAAGTGCAAAATAGACACTCATAGCTTCTTCTATCATGGCAGCAGAATTTATAGCATGTTATGAGGCATCCAATCATGGGATATGGCTGAAAAATTTGTCACTGGGCTGCGCATATTGGAAGGAATTGAAAGACCGCTAAAGTTATTTTGTGACAATAAGTCAGTCGTATTGTATTCCAACAACAATAGGAGCTCGACCAAGTCAAAGCATATTGACATCAAGTTCCTGGTTGTAAAGGAAATAGTACAGAGTGGTCAGATTTCTATAGAGCATATAGGGACAAACTCCATGATTGCAGATCCCCTTACAAAGGGTGTGCCGCCCAAGGTTTTCATGAGCATACTGCTCACATGGGCGTTATAGAGCGTAACGATGCTTAGATTCAGTGAGAGTTTGTATTGCTTCTATTTTATGCTTTATATTTGGTTTGTACACACTTATGTGTTTGGATATTTTCTAATCAGAAATAAAATATTTCATTCAGTTCAGTACACTATGTACAATTATGTTAAAATTTTGATCTCACTCAAGTTTAAGAAGGACCAGTTGGAAATAGGCATGTTAAGATCACATTACATGTAATTTCCATGCTACACATCCACATCATGATCCATGTCATTCAGTTGTGTCAACATACGTGACCATTGATGGGTCGAGTTATGATAGATATAACAAAGGCTGCTTTGATCCTATGTTGGTATGGTTGATGGACCGGATTGGTTATAGATACATTTCAGTAATGACAGTAAAATTGAGCTCATTTGGTTATTTTTGCAACATAATTATAAGGTTACACATATAGCCCAGTGAGAGATTGTTGGATTTTTTAATCAAACATTGGGCTTATATGTGAAATAATTATGTGTTGCGGACTATCAAATAAGGTTAAGCCCAATTAAAAGTGATCAGCTGAGGTTTCAGTGATTTGGGCTTTAATGTATCTAATTAAGTGTAGCCCTTTAATGTGTAGAGACCTAAGGGGTTA
Source organism: Calamus simplicifolius (assembly GCA_900491605.1). Lineage (NCBI taxonomy): Eukaryota > Viridiplantae > Streptophyta > Magnoliopsida > Arecales > Arecaceae > Calamus > Calamus simplicifolius. The sequence goes on along the minus strand of UESW01003919.1, from coordinate 735,711 downwards.
TTTCTATTTTTATGATGGGCTAAAATAGAAATACCAAAGGATAATGATGAAATTATCTATATATAGCGGTTATGGTCTCTGGATCGCACGTACGACCTTCTTCTCTGAATCCCATCATCAGAAAGAATAGCCTAGAGAAAATTCTAAAGGGCTCTCTGGGAGTACGTGTTGATCTGGAAGGCCAACCGTAGGATTCTGGAGAGCAATCAAGTAATATGGATTCAGATACGCTTCCGTTTGTCGATTATGGATTCTTGATGATTAAACATGAATGATTCTTGGGCTTCATGATGATGGTCTTCACCAAAAGGTTCGGATCTTATTTCCAATACTCCAAAGTTTTTGGTACTCTCACTTGCTACTTCCATCAGAGCTGAACCAACGCATTCTGACCGATGCCAGGGGTTTTTGTTTGTGAAATATTAGTCTCCTTTTCCTTCTTGTTAAATTCTTTTTAAAAAAATTGTATGTATATGCGATGGAGTGCGACCCCACGGCCACGCATCGATTTCGGACTCCTCCTTTGGTGATACCTTGGAGGCCAATGTGTCCTATCCAGTGTTTTGAAAATTGGATTGGATCGGTCAGTCGAACCGGTCCAATCAGGATCGATCATCAGTCTGATCTGATTTTATTATTAAAGTTAACTTTTATATGATCTAATGAAAATCAAAAAATTCTATTGAATCGACTGGGTTTTGAACCGATCCAATCTGATTTTAGATTTTTTTTAATTTTTTATTTAAATTAATATTTATATTTATTATTTTTATATTATTAAATTAAAAATTAATTATAATATATTTGATTTGATCAAACCAATTTATCCGATCAAACTTACTCACTCATGATTCAAATTTTAAGCCAGTTCGTTGTTTGATCTGATTTTCAAAACAATGTCCCATGGGGCTACTCGTGTTCCCAAATTTTTCTTTCAACATAGGAATGCTGTTTGATGGACTAAATTCACGTCATGCCCACATAAGTATCTAAAAAATTCATGAATAAATATGAAAAATATATCATAAAATATGTCTGGTTACACATCTACTATTATAATTTTGGATTTCTATGATCCTAGAATCTTCACGAGGCACTTAACAACTTTAAAATAAAGATCAGTCGGTGCATATGGATTAAGAGTTTGAGTATGATTGTGGTATGAATATGACTTATGAGGATAATGTCAATGTTTTGTTATGACAAGTTCAAACTACTTGCATGATGGACCCTAATAAAACGTAGCTCCTTCTTAGATCCATACACTTTGAAAAGGATGTGTTCTATCACATTTTCATTATAATGAAATACTTGATTTTGATCCAAAAAAAAAGAGAAGAAAATAAAAGTCTTGATTTTGATGGATAAATGAGTGTGGAATCTAGTCTAATCTCACTTCATTCACAGAGTAAATAGAAGTATAGGTTAATCAGACGCAAAGCAAATTCAGCAGCATGAACTGATTAAATTGATTTATTTGACCTCTACAAAATATAATTGACTGCACAATTAAAAACGTAGCTAGAGTGAATGCACATAAACATACACACATTTGTGTATGGATGTGTGTTTGTATTAATAGTGGTGTGTGCGTGTTAATAGTGATCCAATTAATCAAATAAGACAAAGCAAATAATAATAATAATAATAATAATAATAATAGCAAGCAAAATGGAGTCCTATATGATCAAGAACTAAATTTGGGTAGGTTCATTAGGGGACCATTATTGATCAGCTCCTCACTTGATAAATGGTACATGAACAACCATTTCATTTAACGGATGGCATGTGTTTATTATCATCAAGTAATATATATATATATATATATATATATCAAATAATCAGATGATAAGCTCATATTAAATTGCACTTAAGTTTTATGTTATGATTAATATGATGTACGATGCAAATTGGTCCACTCAACGGCATTCCCTATGGACTTGGACGCTCAGAGCCAGAAGTACACGTAGATGCGCACATTTTAGCTGATTGGGGCAAGGGATGCGCGTCCATTCTAGAAAGGCGAAGCGAGTTAAAATATTAACCCAAGTAGGGTGTAACTCGGGTCATAAAACTCGAAATTTTTTTAATTCTAATCCTAATTTTATTTATAAAATATTAATTTTAATTTTAATTTTAATTTTATTTATAAAACTTTAATTCTAATTTTATTTTTAAAAATCGATTTTGGATTAAGTTTTGGATTGAAATTCAGGTTGATGATAAAAAAAAATTTTTAAAGTAAATAAATAACAAATTATCGATCTAAAGACGGAAAAATAAAATTTTATGTCGAACGCATAGGCTGAACTCGAGACTTTAACATTGTATTAAAAAAAAGTCTTACCTGAAATAAAGAAGAGGAGGAGGTGCTGTAAACAAAGAAGAGAAGGAGGCGGGAAGTGAAACGAAATATGTGGATAATCCGTCTTTATATGTCCTTTTTCTTGCCTGCGATCGACGGCCTTGCTCTCTTCGTCCTCAAGTTGATCATCTCGTCCGATTCGATTGGCGCCTTCAACGTCCCTAAAAATTTGGTGTCGATAAGCTATCCTTGTTTGGGTAACCTTTGAGTTCGGATTATCTCGGGATTGGATTACGGTCAATTCTAATCCGGATCAATTGCAAATCGGATCGAGTTAAACTCGGATCTTTCGGGTTCGAGTTGGGCAAATATAAGTTTAAACATTGCTATAAATCAGATTCGATGGGTCAGATTCAGATTGAATCCGATCCAAATTGCACTCCTAAACGTAAGGCCGGTGGCCAAACTCATGGCCCCAACCCTTGGACCAGTGGCCTTTTGCAGTCTCCCCAAGTCTTTGTCGCCTTTTTTTTTTCTGGGCTGCTGGGCGCATTAAGCGAAGAGGAATTACACGAGGCCTAAGCACACGCGTTATAAGGAGACTTTTTTCAGAGTTCAGGCTTGACCTAGTTGACTAATAAAGAATTAGGAACGTTGGTGTCACGTTCCATTTTATGGAAATTAAGCTTTACAAAAAGATGGGTTACGAGGCCCAATTGATTAAGAGTTTAAGACAAACACAAATATGCAAAGCTCATCCCGATATGTCCACCAAACCATTAAAGTAAAAGCTCGATTTATATATATATCCATGGAATCATGTGATCATCCTTCAGTGCTATGTCAACACCTACGCTCATACCCTTGAGAGGAGGAGGGCCCTTTTGGTCGCCGGTGTGGGAAACACATGCGAGAAGTAGTTCAAGCACCAGCACAAAGAGCGCACACGCGCCACAAGTTAACAGCGCCAGCAAAAAGGCCTCCTCCGTGCCAAAGGCAAGGCCGTACATGTGTTGAGTGACAGAGGATGATAGATAAAGTGCTTCCATCCCTCTCTCTCTCTCTCTCTCTCTCTCTCTCTCTCTCTCTTGTGTGCGTGTGTGAGCTCACTGAGTCCTGCAGAGAGAATAAAAAGGATAAAAAGGCCTGAAAGGTTGATCCATGGTACCTAGGGGTGCAACTCGGTTCCTTTCAATCTTAATTCTAATCTTATTTATAAAATATTAATTTTAATTCTATTTATAAAATTTTAATTTTATTTTTATTTTTAAAAATTAGATTTAAGTTTCGGATTGAAATTTAAATTGATGTGAAAAAAAAAAATAATATAAAGCAAATAAACTTAACATTATACAAATAAGCTAAAGTTTAAAATAAATAAGCTGCACATTGCACAAACAAACTGAAGTTTGAAACAAACAAGCTTCACATTCCAAATTACACATCTAAAAATATACATATAAAAACTAAACCAAAAGAAAAAATAATATAGAATCTGTTATATATGCTCTAAACTTATTTCATATAAACATATAATCTGTTATTTATAACAATAATTAGCCACAATCAGAATATGTGCATAAAGCTATAAACCCATACAATTTAATCTACATTAAATTCATTTAATCTATTAGAAGATACAATTTTCAACCAATAATTTATTTAACTTATTTTTTAATCAAATTAAATTATGACCGAGCTTGTTTAATCTGTTTAAGATATATTTAACCTGTTTAGTATCTACTCATTTTAAATCCTTTTAACCTGATCCAATTTAATTTACATTTGACCAATAATTTATTTTTACCTTTTTTAAAATCAAACTAGATAATGATTTAGCTTGCTTTAACAGTTTAAGATATATTTAATCTATTTAGAATCTACTCATTTCAAATCTATTTAACCTGATTGAATTTAATCCACGGTAACTTCAGTTAATCTATTAGAAAATAGAAATCTAATTAATGTATTTAACCATTTGATCAAATACGAGGCACGTTTAATAAGATAATCCCGTTCCGATCAAAAAATTTCATCTATTTAACAAATGGATTAGTTTTGTGTCAAACCCAATCTGCATCCTAACCCAACTCTCCGATTCTCACAACATCTTCCTAGGTTCCCATGTTACTCTAAACGGTGCGAGAAAGGATTCTAACTCGGTTGGACTTGTTTTAATGGGTTGAGAATTTTGAACACGATCCTAACTCATTTCGACTCGTTTTAATGGGTTGAGGATTGTGAATCGGGTTCTCTTTCAATGGGAGGATGCGATCTAAACTCCAAAACCCCTCGCCATCTCTCGCCGAGGGAAAGTCAAAAAAGAAACCTGAGAGGCGACATGGCGACATCGATCATGGACCAAGCTCTATTCTTCCTCCTTGCAATCCTATTTTCCCTCCACATACTTTATTTAGGTCGTCGCCTCCTGCGGAAGTTTGGCGATGAACAATTTTCGTACCTCCTATCCAGGGTTTTTCTCGCATCAGTTGCCATCCTTCTTTCCGCTGGCCTCCCCAATCTCAGGGCTTCCTCAAGGAATGATGCCTTGATCTCCAAGTTGGAGGAGACCAAATGGAGAGGAATGATTGAAAAAATGCAGGCCAGCGGCCACAATTACCTCGGGTTTGGGTTGTGGTCAATCCGAACCCTGATCAATTACAAATCGGTACAAGTTAAACTTGGGTCCTTTGGGTTTGGGTTGGGCAAACATGAGTTCAAGTACTGCTACAAATCGGGTTCGGTGAGCTGGGTTCGGGTTGAACCCGGCCCAAGTTGCACCCTTAATGGTACCTAGCATTTTCTTTCAGTGTTATAGGCCTTGGTGATGAATTTTTAGTATTATTATAAATTAGTTTTTTACTAAGTAATATTATCAAGAGATTTGTTTTTAAAAAATATTAAAAAATTAAAAAATTTAAAAAAATTAAATCATATTTAAAATCTAATTTTAGTAAGAAATCTTTAAGGGATTTGTTATGAATATATTTTTCTTGAAAATTTCTTGATAATTTGTAAGGGATTAGTGAGTGATTATTTAAATAATTTTTAGTAAGAAATTTGCAAAAAAAATTTGGGCCCTTAGAGATTTACCTTGATGCTCGTAAATATTTTTAAAAATAAAAAATAATATCAAAAAGAGAGTTTTTCTTAAAAATTTCTTAGTGATTTTAAAATCTTGTACCAAGCATATGTCATTTACATATTCTTTCACTAGTATAAAAATAAAAGTTATAAGTAAATGAATATTATGTATTGATTTTTAATATCATTAATTAAATCAAAAAAAAAATTCTTCATTCCTTTCTTTTTCTCAAATTTTATCAAAACCATGGGCTTACACCCTTTATTGCCAACGATCATATTGGCACAGCAGTAAGGAGCCAGCCTTTGAATCAGTTGGTAACAAGTTTTTATTAAGTGGTTGAACAGTGGGATTGAACTGTCGATTCTTTGTTGCCAATGATCAGATTAGTGTAATAATAAGGTGATTGTTCTGTATTCAGTTGGTTCCACTCTTCATCGAGAAATTTTTGACTTTCATCAAGAGAATTTGTTCCTCGCTTAAAGATTAATTTCTTGTTATAATGTAGAAGATGCTACGCATACCACTAGTGGATATATGAAAAGGAAAGCATTTACAAGGATCAGATACTTCTTTTTCCTTTGAAAAGGGGGGATGCAAGCTCAATGAAAACCACGCGTAAACTAAGATGTCAGGGTGAAGGCTTCGTTGGCTACAGTGACTTGGATGACTCGGTAAGCACTTGGTAACTATAATTATTGTTCTATATAAACCAAACTTCTCATACACTCAATTTTAATTTCATGAACCCTTAATCATATAAAAGAAGGGAAAAAATGAAGAATGGATTTGGAAGAAGAAACTTCAATGCAAAGTCTAAACAATTGTAGGCCCATACGATAATTGCAATTATTATTCTTGATCTTTTCTATGAGAAATTATTAGTCTTGTTCATGATGGGTACTGGTTCGCATGATTGCTATCAGACCACCTGACAAATAAATCAAATTGCAATCAATCATTATAAAGACGGTTTTCCGTCAACTCAATCTAGCTCTTCTATAACATTAAAAATAAAAAGGAAACGAAGGGATAAGAAGCTAACAAAAAAAAAAAAAAAATCTAAAAAGAAAATCTAATCTTGAAAGAAAAGTCCACTTTTTTGACTTGTATGCTTAATATATTCATTACAACTGGGCATCGCAGGTTCCTTTGGAAGCATCAAGACACGAACGATCTCCACCAAATTCCTATGGATGATCTTTTTTCTCTTTAGCTCCATTATTTTTCCATCAAAGAGTTGTGCAAGGATAACAGGGCATGAAAAGGATATCGCTTTCCAAGTCCACATGGAGATGGCTTTCTATCGTGATCGAGAGGATGCGTTGGGACTTCATGTCACTCTCCCAAGGCTGGGTTAATTTGGGTATTGATCACCATAGAAGGGGAGGTCTTGATCTCAAAACATCATCAGACAAGTACCCATAATTAAAGTGGAATCTCTCCACAACCTATGCAACCATGGGGCCATTTCCCTTCACCACTCCCCAGGCGAGACCTCCAAAACAACACACGATTGAGAACTAAGAAAGCATTCAGAAACAGCAACACTCTTGTCTGAAACCTCTCCCAGGTTAAAAGAAAAATTGGAGGATGCCCCCCACTTATTTAGTCTACTGCAAAGTTCCAAGACTGAACTGTGAAACCCCCTGCTGACTGAAGCGGCCACCTATCAAGAGAGCACAGCAGTCTGCAACAACTCACCGTCCTTGATCGTTTCAATTTTTAATATATTTTCGAAACGTGCAACTCCTTCCGTTCTACCTGCGAACGCGTGCTTAAAATATATTATTTTTTTATATATAATATTATTAAAATAGTATTATTAAAATATAGCTTCTATCTCCTTCTGGTTATATTATTAAAATAGTAGCTAAAATATGCTTTTCCATCCCAAATTTCATCTTAATCCTCAACCTATACATTGTTTAATCTCTTATAATATTTTATTATAATTAAAATTTGATGAAATGACCGATTTATTATTCTGCTGAAAACTAGAAATTAATTAATGATACGATACATCATTTTGACAAAGAATAAATTTTTAATGATTAAAAATTAATAATTTATACTTGCTTAAAATAATAATATAAAATTATAGCAAAAGTAGTATTTTATTATTTCTATTTTCCAACTGAACAATAGTTTTAAATTCATTTTTTATATAATTCTCTTCAAAAATGATTATATAGTACGAAAAATATATTATCAAATAAAAATTAAAAATATATTTTTTTTAAATGTGTTTGTTATAGCTGCTATGGTAATAATTTTGATGGAGAGTATTTAAAACTTTTTTTTCTTTTTTTTTTTTGTTTGAGTGAATAAAAAACTCTTCTTTTTTTATAGGATACACTCCCCCTTGCAACAAAAGAGGGAGACGCGCTTTCATGGCTTCCTAATTCCTATCTTGCAATAATATCATGTAGAGAGAAATAACGAGAAAGGAATCCAATTCATAGAATGTGGGGAAAACATTTGGCTTGCCTTATGAACGCAGCCCCAAACATGTCAAGAAGAAAAGTAATCACTATAATAATGGCCAGCAAAACTGAATAAATTTTAAAACAATGCATGGCATGGCACCTCATATCTATTTCTTTTACCGTTCCTCTCTCTTGTTGCCATTTGCCAAACCACCGTAGGCTCCATCCAAGTCCAGCCTTTTCCCTTTCTTCCAATTCCCTCTCTCTCTCTCTCTCTCTCTCTCTTTCTCCGTACTCCCTTATCTCCCTCCTCGTCCTTAACAAAAAGAAAAGAAGAAGAAAAAAAAAAAAGCGACTCCCTGATCCTTAAAAGAGAAAAAGATAATTTTTTCCTCTCTCTCGCTCTCTTGGTCGCGTCTCTCTCCTTTATCGATGGATCCTAGGGGTTCATCAAAGGTTCCCCCGGAGGCCCCCATGCTCCACCAGGCCCTGGGCCTCCCCTTAGAAGATAAAAGACAGCTCACCACCGGACTCGGCTCCACCACCGCTCAACAACAGCACGGAGAAAGCGGCAGCAGAGAAGGAGGCGGCCTTCAGACAGCGATGATGGCCTCCCCAGCACCACCAAGGACAGTAACAGAGAAAGAGGAGGAACAAAGGCGGCAGCTTGCCCCCCGCCGCAACTCCAAGAAGGACCGACACACCAAGGTTGATGGCCGCGGCCGCCGCATCCGCATGCCGGCCCTCTGCGCCGCCCGAATCTTCCAGCTCACCCGCGAGCTCGGCCACAAGTCCGACGGCGAGACCATCCAGTGGCTCCTCCACCAGGCCGAGCCCGCCATCATCGCCGCCACCGGCTCTGGCACCATCCCCGCCTCCGCTCTCTCATCTTCTTCATCCGCCGCCGCCACCCCCAGTCATACCAGTTGGACCGGTTTCACCACCACCACCACCACTGCCAACCTCGGCCGGCCCCACCACCAGGGGCTGTGGGCGCCTCCGCTGCCGCCGGCTTCCGTGGGGTTCAATTCAGGATTTTTTCAGTCGGCGGCGCCGGCGCCGGCGACGTCGAACATTGGATTCCATGGGCTGGAGTTGCCGGGCGGGGTCGGGGGCGGGTTGGGGGCGATGAGCTTCTTGTCGATGCTGGGCGGGCAGGGGCAGCAGCTGCCGGGGCTGGAGCTCGGGCTCTCGCAGGATGCAAGCATGGGTGGGGTGTTAAATTCCCAAGTTTTGAGCCAATTTTATCAGCCGATGGGGCAGGGGAGGGGCACGGACGGCGGTCTCTTGCGTCTTCCTCATCATCATCAGCAGCAGCCGCCTTCGGCGTTGCCCAAGGATAATTCGCGGGAGTCAGCGCAGTAGGCAGACCAAAAGGCCAAGGAGTCTTGAAGGAGAATTCAAGGAGAGGATCGCAGAAAATTGCTGTCGGAGAGGCTGATAGGATTAGGTTGCTTGGTTGCTTGGTCTTCTTCTGTGTGTAGTTTTGGTAATTACTACTGGAGAAAAAGAGGTGCTTGGATTCAGATATCTAAGGATTTGGTTACTGGATTATTGGTCTGCTCTTTCTCTATCTACAGAATTTCACAGGAGTCTCTGATTATTTTAAAGGTATCGTTCTCTCTCTATTTGTTTGGTTTGGTTTGTGATGTTGTTCTCTTGGGAATTTTGAACAGCGATGATAGAAGGTTGGCTTTTGATCCAGGTGCATATTGAGGGCAGCTTAGTTGCATAGATGTGATTGGAGATCTTGCCTCTTTGCATTTGCGTAAATGAGAGATGAAGCCATCTTGTTAGGAGGTCTGGATGGAGTGGTGATTACTTTGTATTTTTTTGATGAGTAAAAAATAATAGGTTCCTATTTTGTCGCCAATGAGATGCTCTCAAGAGGTGGTGTGGCTAAACATTTACAATAGTTGTGGAAGTAATTCTTTACCAATTAATTGTTCACCTGTTTGTAATTGCATGATCTTTTGATTGTGGGACTCTGTTAAATACCATGAAAATAACAGAGTGCAACTTTTCTTTTTGGGGTTGGTAATGGAAATTGGTGTCCAGGGTGTTAGTAGCATAGCAAATGATGAGGTGCGGATGCTTTTAGACATTGCCTATGGTTCTGTTTCAATTCCATCAACAGAGGCCACAAAATTTGGAACATTGATACTTGCTCTGTCTTGAGTTTCTCCAAGTCACCGAGCTTTCTTTCTTGCTTTTCGATGTTTAGCAAATGCATCTTCATTCATGCGTGAAGTTCAGGAAATGATTAATGGTGTGTAGGATGAATTTTTACAAACAAATTAATGACAAGCAGATGATGCCATTTTCTTACTGGAGTACTCTTCACATGTTTCTTACTGACTCCAGGAGGACGTGAGGTGGAGTGTCATGTCATGGTAAGTTGAAGAAGATAGGGGTTCCAAAGGATATTTTTATGTATGACGAGTGTGTTATATCTTTGGTGAGACTGGTAAGCAAATTAATTAACGTGGCAGGAACATAACCAGAGATCATTAATAATGACCATCTCATTACTTTTAATATATCGATGAAAAGCTGTTAGTTGAATGTTTCATTTGATTTGCTTTTCTTCTTGCTGATATATTGAGTGAACCTCGTCGGATACTAGTTGGAAGAAAGGCGGGAAACTGTAGAAGATTAGATTATGAAAATTTATGAATAAGAAAAGCAGACCAACAACAATTTTAGTGGGAATAGAGTATAAGAGAAACTGATGCCTCAGTCAGAATCGATGGCCAAAGGAAGACTCGCAGTTGGTGACATTGTTATTTTTAGCTCTCTGAGAAGGGTAAGTGGGAGAGACAAGAAGTGTACCTGCTACGATATATTGTGGTATTGCTGCACTGCATGCTTTGAGACATGGAAGGCTTTATAAGAAATATCAAGGCTGGTGATCTTCTGGGCATCATATTGTTTGCATAGAGGCACTAGATACGCAAGATTGGTAACTAAACTGGTTGTCCAATAGGATTAAAAAGGCTCTTGCTAGGAGTGTTGAAGATTATTTTCTGAGGTGGTGTGGACATGTTCAATGAAGATTGTAGTAGGCTTTTTTATTAAGGAAGGTGGTTGGATATTTATCAAAGATTTGGGAATGTGGATGGGAAAATGGAAAAAAAACTACATGGAATATGTAAGAAAGGAATTAAAGGGCTTGCATGATGCACTTTCAAGACTTAAGGAGAATTATATATATATATATATATATATATATATATATATATGCATGACCCAAAGTGTTGCAATTAGGCTACATCATGAAACTTCTTACATGCTTGGTTCCCAGGGCTCACTAGCATATTTTGTGCATCTTGATCACAAGGAGAGAGCTGGGAGAGACTGGATATCTCTTTGGTTAGGTCCGAGGATTCATCATATCCAACAATCTTGTTTTCAATGTAGCCAGAGCAACACAAATTGCAAACAGTCTTTCTCCACGTTTCCAGTAATCATTCCGAGTTAAGATCTTATAGCTAGTCCATGTCAAAACATTCTTTTCTAATGTCATTGGGAGTATTATATATGCAATCTTAGCATGTGGAATACCACATAATCTGATCGGTTTGGCATGATTCTTGCCCTGTCTATATTTACATAGAATTGTTATTAAAAACTTTTTGCTATTTGCTTCAAATTTGTGATCACTCTAGTGGACTTCATTCTGAATGTCAACCAGCCACATGTAAGCTTTTAAAAAATATGTATTTGAAGAACACTGGACCATCCTACTGCCTCCATAAGTTATATGCTATCCCATCACTCCACATATAAACTGATCTGCACATGAATTATCATCTTCTTAAGTCCTGGTGGGGATTTTGTTTAGATTAAAATTTGAGAGGATAGTTTGATTTCGTAAGGAATAATCAGTGTGTCATGGGAAGCAACACTTTTCTTAACCCAAGGAACCAAGATTTATTTATGTATCTGCTTAAGTATTTTTCTACCGTTTGTTTACCAGAAGCAACAAGTATTAGCCCACTGATGTTTGGTTTGACATGATACACCCTTCTTTGATGATGTTCAGCTTTGTTAACATTCATCTTCTTTACGTGACCTTGTGCCCGCCTCTTCTCCACACCCCCACCCTGCCTTCTCTCTCTCTCTCTCTCTCTCTCTCATGACTTAGAAGCATCAGGACCATCAAAATGCTATGATATCTGTGTGTAGTGAGGGCCCAATCTCTTTAGTTTGCTCAGGTTGCATGCAATTTTTAAGCACCAATCTTGGTGGCTTGTCATCGAAAATGCTTCAGGTGGCTCACTTCCCTAGAAACGCTACTATCATCTATGCAAGCGTTACCTCATCAAATTGGTCTTGTTATATTGTCCCTGTCAGATATCAAAATGCTGATTTAGATGACATATCTCAGAACCAGAAAGCAAAATGGATGATGGAAGTGAAAGCAGACCGTAAGCTGGCATTCTTGACCAAAGAATCATGAACATAGTGAACTTTCTTTTTTCATCACTTCTCCTTGATGTTTAGCTTGTTTTATTTAATTTTACCCGGTTGTCATTGAAAAAGTTGACTATGTTCTCCCAGGGATAATGGGACCAATATATTCTATTCTTTAGAAAGTATCCAACGATATTTTTGGCACATTCATGGCCCAAAATGTTGAGAACCGTGCAGTTCTTTTATGCAGCAGTGTCAAGGATGTGACTGCCAGATGCTAATGGTCTAATATACCATGATGTAATGACCTTATTTTTGTCTTTTGGAGCATGCAAGTAGCTCAGCTCTTAAAGGAAAAAGATAGTGAAAGATTGGTTCGTGCACGCCCTTTGGTTGGCTGTTGGGCAACTGATAGGTACCTGGCAGGCACAGCAAACCCACTCAAAGCTACCGCAAAGCACCAAAGTAAGCATCATAGCAAAGCACATCTGGAGTGTCAATACTGCAACAAAAGAGTCACATAATAAACTTATTGGCTCTTCTCTGTATAATGGGCTGCATGCTACCTTTTTACTGTTGGAAACACAGAAGAATACTACTAAGAACATAGGAATATCGTGGTGAAATAATCTTATCTTTTCTATACACTTCTTTAACTATTTGCTGCCCACTAATATTAACTATAAAGAAACGAAGTGGGAAACCCATAATAGCAACATGAAAATATAAGAACATAGAGTTTATTCAGCAAAAAACAAGAGAAAAAAGACATCTGAACTTGACTTGGTTAGCACAAGAGATATAGGTTGGTGTCTCCATATATTTTGCATCACATTTAACAAACCCTTATGTAAAATTACAAACACCTAGAAATTTTTTGAGATACAAAAATTTTGAGAGGAGAGTGCCCTTATTAGAATATAAGCAAATTGATCACTTGATGGACCGCTTTTCATTTTGATTAGTCTTGCAAATGCCACATCTTGCAAAACATAATGGTGGATGTTTATATGCTTTGTTTCCTATAAGGAATTTTTGCCATTAAGATAGTTCTTATGTTGTCACAAAATTTTTTGTAGTATTCGGCTGAGGTTAATGAAGATCTTTTAGTATGCATTATATCTAAATTGTTTGATAAGTTGAAAAAGCAACCACAACATATTCAGCATCTAATAATGATAATATAATAATTGCTTAGTTTTTTGATGTCCAAATAATTTCTTTAGATTTAAGAGTAAAAAAAAAAAATCACATGGTGCTCTTTTGATCATCCAAAGAACTTGCCCAATCATGATCACAAAAACCAAATAATTTTAAGTTAAAAGTATGAAAATATGAAATACCGTAGTTGCTTGTTCCTTAAACATGGTGTGTCATTATATCAAGATATTGCTTAGTAAGTTTATGTAGGAAACTGGCACATCAGAACAAACACAACATCTAGTTGAGTATGTGCTAAATACATTAGTCATCTTAGTAGACTTAAAAAAACCTTGCACTGCCAAAGCTATGTCATCTTCAAGTATTAACTATTCATTTGTTTCATAAGTATCTTAACCTTTTTACAATTAGCCATTCTAAATCTTTCTAGCAAATCAAGAGAATACTTGATCTTACGAAAAAAGATTCCTTTTACTATTTATTTGACTTCCAAACTAAGAAAATAATGGGAAACTCTTATGTCTGGCATCTAAAATTCAAATGTCATTTTCTCTCTAAATTCATTTATAAGAGATGAAGGAGAGCTAGTATATATGATAACATTGACCTATAAATATATAATGAGCATTTGACCCTTATCATCCACCTTGACATACAATGTGAACTTACTTGGACTTTTTAAAACTCATTTGCACAAAAATAAGTCAATTATGTTATACTAAACACTTAGAGTTTGTTTCAAATTGTTGAGAACTTTTTTGAACTTGTAGACCTTCTCTTCTTTTTCTTCAATCACAAATCTCTATGGTTGCTATATATACACATCTTAAATAAATCTTCATTAAAAAATGTAGACTTAATATCAAACCGATATACTATCCAATTAGAATATGTAGCAATTGCCAAAATAATTCGAGTAGTTTCTATTCTAGCCACATAGAGAAGGTTTCAAAATAGTTATTTATTATAATTGTGCATACCTTTGCAATAAGTTTTACCTTATATTTATGCACACTTCCATTATCATTGTATATAATTCGAAAGATTCATTTTAGCTTGATAGCTTCCTTTCTTTTTGATAAGCCAGTCAACTTTCAAGTTTAGTTCTTTTAATTGCTATTTTTTTTCTTTATATATTGCTTCCATTCTTCCTTTATATTAGCTTCTTCAAAGTACGAAGGCTCTGCACTCATGAGAGCAAAATTGCTTAATTATATATATATATTAATGATCTCATCTTCATTGTTAGATTTTCACTTGAGGAACTCTATTCTTAAGTTATACTTGGCTCCTCACTTGATGGTTTGCTGCTTCGAGAGCTTGGAGATATTTGAAGATTCTCTATTTCAATGGACTGAGATAAGCTTGAATTGTATATATATATATATTATTGTTCTCATCTTCATTGTTAGATTTTACTTGAGGAACTCTATTCTTAAGTTATAGTTGACTCTCACTTGATGGTTTCTGCTTCGAGAGCTTGGAGATATTTAGAGTCTCTATTTCAATGGACTAAGATAAATCTAATCCCACTGTAGGTTTTTCTTGTTCAACTTTATTCCAATTCCATCAAGCATCCTTATTAAATATAATATCTCTACTAATACAACTGCTTACTAGTAGGATTATCAACTTGATAACCTTTAGTTTCATCATTATATCCAATGAGAATACATTTACTTTTGATGTTTTTTTGAATTAAAATGAGTATATGTAATGCAACTAAATACTCTTAAGCTGTTTAGCTCTGGTTTTAGACTACACCAAGCTTATGTGAAGTATGACCCCAAACTACCTTTGTAGGAGAAATGTTGAGAAAATAGACAATTATGGTTGTTGCTTCAACCCAAAAGAATTTGAAAAGATTCTTTGCCTTCGACATACTTTATCCATTTTAATAATCATCCTATTTTTTCTCTCTACTATACCATTTTGTTATAGAGTGTAGCTTTCAGCGAGCTATTTTTGAATATCATTCAGTTAACAATACTCAATGAGTTCATTGGAATAAAATCGGCTCCTAAAATGTAAATAAGCGGCCTCATTGCTTTTAAATTTAAAAATTAGAAACTTACAAAAAGCCTTAGGTTTTTGTTTTGAAAAATATTTCTAACACTTTCTACTAAAGTCATCAATGAATAAAAAAGGTACTTACTATTGTTCAATAATGGTGTTTACATTGGACTACATGTGTCAATATGTATCAATTGCAATGACTTTTTTGCTCTCCATGACTTTCTTATAAAAAGGATGACTATTGTTGGTTCCCATGGACCCACTATTCATAGGCTTCATCCACATGCTCAATTGAAGGAAATTCCATCACCATTTGCTTATCATATAGCAACTTCAATCCATAAAAGTTAATACCCATACTATCTGTATCATATATATGAATTAGCTTTCACAACACAACAAAAGCATAATCTATTTTAGAAATTTCAAAAGAGAATATTATTTGTAATCATACAAATTTTAATAAGAGGCACATCAAGATTTGCATTACTTATCACACACTTATCATCAAAATTTTAATAAGATATGCTATTTTATATTAGCATAATGATTACCTCCTTGCTATTGAAGCCAACTTGATTTGCATTAGGTATTCTTTAAGCATGATTTTGGCCCCTTCTACAATGACCTTAACCATCATATTCCACTTTACCATGACCTTTGCCAGTGGATTTGCTTTCATGCTCAATTTATCTAAGACCTTAAACTTTGCTTGGAAAGCTTGTTCAATGACCTTTTCTTGTGACCTATTAAGTCTATGATCTTGCATGGAACTCATTAGCTCATTAAAAGAATGTGTTCAAATTTTTACACTCCTTTATAGCTACAACAACATAATCAAACTTAGATGTTAAAATCAAAACTTTCTCGACAACCCTTTGATCAGAAAATCTTCTCCTAGAGCTTGAATTTGATTGATAATAGCTATAGCTCTTGCGAAAAAACCCTTGTACAGACTCAAATTTTTTATAAAAGAGTTTTAAAATCATAACAAAGACTTTGAATTTTATGTAATGTTATACGATCTTCCATATTCATTCTTTGAAATGGTCAATGCTTTTTAAGATTTAGTAGCTGCTACTATCTTAAAATATGAACTCATGAATTGCTTGTTATAGTACAAGCAACGCTTTTGATTTTTTTTTTCAGGTCTCCTTCAAATCAATTTTTGTTGGATAAAGAAACTACTCCATCATTAGGTTTTATAGCCATTCTCAACAAGATCTCATAAGTCTTGAGATAGGAAAAAGTTTTCATCTTAATCTTCTAAAACTCATAGCATTCACCATTAATATGGAAATAAAGATTAAGAGAGGTTCAAACTATTATCATTGGCTACCACTATATCTGACTTTTGTATGGTATAATTATCCTTACAATGAACTCTCAAGTTGCAACTTCAAACTACATTCTACTATTGCATAGGAACTCCAACCAAGCTTCATTCTTGAGCTACAAACAGACCTTGGCTTTGATATTAAAAAATTGTTGTCTCTTCTTTGCACAATGGGTTGCATATAATCTTTTCCCATATTGAAAATGGAGAAAAATGCTATTAAAATAGGGGAATCTCAACTCAACTCAACTCAGCTCATCTAAGCCTTTTCCCAACATTAAAAATAGGGGAATATGAGGCTGAAATGATCATATATTTTCTACGCTTTTATTCAACTGCTTGTGTTCATATGTATAGGCATTACAATATTAACGTAAAGAATAAAATATAAAATCTATAACAACAATATAAAATATGGAGTTGTTTAGTAGAAAATAAGGAGACAAAAAAAGATATTTGGACTTGACTTGGTCAACATAAGAAAATAAGGACTATTAACAAGTGCTACTCTTTGCAGCACAAGGGTTGTTACTTTTGAAGGATGTCAAGATTGGTAACAAAATAATTTGATGACTTGAATAAGAATTAAAAGATACTTTGCAAGCTTTACCTCTTTTGACGAGCTAGATTTCTTCCTCTCTCTCTTATCGAGCTCCCCACTTAAGCAAGAACACATGCAAAACTCCAACTCTCTTCTTTTAGGGCCTAATCTAGCTTGTTCGGCATGCATCCCTCCTTCTGTGCAGATTGCACCTTTCTTCAATCAGTTCCTGTCATTCAATCATTGAATTTTTTCTACCTTCCATCATCCTTAAAATTTGCAGTCTTATTATGTATTGCTTAAATGTTACTTTTGTGCCTATAGCCCACACATGCTTCATTGGTGTTCCCAATTGGTGTAGTATAATTGAAACATGGGATTAAATTATTCAAAATTAGAGTGCCAATTTTTCATGTAGTATCCATCTTTAGGAGTTTGAATTGCTATAGCTCTTTTAATGTACTTATAGCAATTAAGGTTTTAAAATTTTGTAAGATGAAATTATTTCAATTTTTTCATGAAATCGAAAGCATTGTTATTCCATTCTGACCTAATATTTGAGATAGGAGGTGTTCAAAAACATGCCAATTGAAATAGCAACCTATCTTAAAATTGTATAGAATGTTCTGCTGGACCTAAAACTATGATGGTATGCATGTTAAACTTGAAAAGAAAAAACTTCATTCATGTTTAACAATGCTACGATAGAGTTTTATCATCACTAGCTTCCCAAGTTGAAGAGTGAAAGAGACCATTGCCTTCATTGAAATTGAGTTTGTCATGCTGTTGCTAAAAATTTAGCCCCTTATGTCGGTTTTTTACACAAAATATAGTTGAAACACATGCAGCCTGTTTAATGGAGCATGTTCTAGCATTACCCATTTAATTGGTAAGTTTTGTCGATGCTTTATCTTTACATTTATGATTTTTCCCGTGCACTCTATTTCAAGGTGTGCAGGTTTTACCATATGATGCATTCTTTCTTATCATATGATGATTTTAGTAAAGTTAACAATGGTATGGCCTTTCATTTATAAAGGGGAGGGGTTCTTACCATGCCCATCATATCTGCACCCCTTTTCAACCAAGGCAAAAATTTTAATGTAGCTTAGCTAAGATATTTGAGTAATAGGGTAGTGCCATCCAAATTCTCACCCCTTATGCCTGAAAGGCAAGGAATGGTGCCAATCAAATTTTATTTATTTTTTTGTTCTGTAAAGCTTATGGTGACATCACAAGATGAACCTTTCATGTTTCACATCTAATCATTTGTTCCTTTCAAAGTTTCCACATAATCATTTGCTATTGGAATGGTCCCTCTTCATGAGGAGTGGGTGTTGTTTGCAAGTAAAAATATAACTAAAAAAAAAAAGTAATATGTCTTAGGGTGTGAGAAAAACCTTTGATGAACTTATGGAAACTCACTAATAAATGTTAATAAATTGATGCTATCGGTAGCTAAGAAATTTTTCTTAATGTTTGTGATCCTCTAGTTTTGACTAAATGAACATATTCTATAAACCCATTATTGTTGAAGGTAGATTATCAAATCAAACTTTGATCCCATTGTTTTTCTCCTGACTTAAAGGATTTTTCCTGTAATATTAGCATCTATTTTATTGTACAACATTGAATCTATTATTATGTTTTCTCTATTATTATGTTTTCTTCAATTGTTGCTTACTTTGCATAACCTATTTAATTTACACAAAGAGGAAAAGAAAAATTTATTTCCATTGTGAACTTTGTTGCTTGAATGGTTGATGAATCTTTTCCATCACATATTAATCATCTTTCTAAATATTCTTACTATTGGCTTATCTTTTTTCTCCATTTCAATCAACTATTTATCATCTAACAAAGGAAAAAATTCTTTGACACTTGGCTCTTTATTTTTCTCCTCGTATGCATGACATTTTCTTAATTTTGAATGATCTAATTTCATGACAAAAGGATTGTTTTCTTGCAAATGATATATATATATATATATATATGCTAAAACTAAGAAGAGGAGAAAAGAGTTGTCATTTTAGCGACTTATAAAATTTGTATTTTATTTTGAGAATGAATTCAAAAGTTTTGAATCATTTGCACATCTTATTTTTTAAAAAAATTTATGTATCACTTTAGCATTTCTCTGCCAAATTAAAGTAAACAAAAGATACATATTATAAATATCATGCTAGTATCTTGTAATTCACAATTATTAGAATTTGAAGTGTACAGTTTGATTGAGTGGTGTGGAAATAGGCATCATTAACAAAAAATCATTAATTATTCAAGTATTTGATGAAATTAATAATAAAATAGGTATTTCCTATTTTTCCATAAGTCAATCTTGTTGATTAGGCTCTTATTAATCTCAAGGAGGGAGAAAGAAAACAAAATTTTACACAAAAATTCACTTAATTGTTTTTTAAAAAGGATATATAATTGATGAAGGCAAACCACTCAACTGCCAACAAAAATCGTGATAGTGTTGCCCACAATTATGCCATGTCCAAAAGCCAAGAGATGGTGTGTAACTAAGTAGAGACTAGCATGACCATCCCTTGACTAATAAGGCTGCTCACACTATAATAAATGGTATCCATGGCACCAAGCATGAGCACCCATGGACCCACTTTTGCACTATGCTATATTATCACTTTCAATCGATTGTTTTGACCTATCGATGCAAGCATACTATGTAACCAAAAAAGACACCCTCAAATTCACTCTCTATGCTCTTTGAGTCTTTTACCATATATTTCACCTTCTTCTTTGAGCATCAAAGAACCTGTCACATAGCCTCCAACACTTTTAGCAATCCTTTTTTTGTGTTCGCAAGAGCCCAAGCCATCGAGGAAGGACCTTCGTTGGACCAACCATCCCTTTAATTTTTAACTTATTATTAATCTCATCATCTCTTTTGGTATTCAAGGTCTCTTAACTAGATTTTGGCTAACTAGAGTGGCATCATATACAAGAACAAGGAGGCCAAGCCAGTCAAAGAAGTACCCTTCTACGATGGATCGATCGTCACCTCAATTTTTACCTTATCATCTATCTCATCATTCCTATTGGTACTCAAGGTCTCTTAATTAGATTTTGGTACAATCAAAGTGACATCATTTGTAAGAATGAGATGAAACTCCTACCATTTAAATTAAGGAAGAAAGCCCCTTGCTAGCAATAATGGCACTGCTCGATCAAATTAAGAACCAGATCTCCTTCCCTGGTTAATCCGAAGGCTAGGACCATTGCCCAGTTTGTTTAGCTTTGGCAACAAGTCGTGACCTTCACTACATTAGTCCAAACATTAGCTCCCTAATGGGTATAATTAGAAGGACAAGAGCTATCAATGTAGTTGGCACCTTCACATAGAAGTCCTCTAGGAGCCAATCTTGTAGGAACCTTAAGGATGGAAGCTCATAACGAAAGTGCAAGTCCGATGGTAGAGGAGGCTAGCATCATGGTGTCTTTAGCTTTCTCTAAACGAGCTAAGCTAGAAGATCCTAATTTGAGATAGTAGCTTGATACCATAAACAAAAACCTTAAAACTATGAAGCAAGAGATCTAGAAGAGATCAAGCCCTCTAAACGATCTCAATTTGGAGGTTGATCCCCATTTGTGGAGAAGATTATGTAGGAACGACTCCCACTGAAGTTTGAGCTAGAGTAATATGATGGCTAAGGTACTTCAAAGACTACTTGGAGACTTACAAGACCTTAATGATGCTTCAGAGGGCTTCTAATGCTATCATAGGTCAAGCGTTCCCCACCACTCTCAAGAATGTATCCTGCACTTAGTACTTAAGCATCAAGCCGAGGTTGATTGTTGCCTTTAAGGAGTTAGAGAAGTTGTTCCTCAAGCATTTCATCACTATCATCTAGTAGAAGAAGACCAGTATGGGCTTGATAACCTTAAAACAGTGTAGAAACGATTCCCTACTCAACTATATCAAGATCAAGCAATTCAATAGTAAAGTCATCTTTGATTTCATTTTCTTTACCTCGAAAAAAAGGAATTTTGCATGCATATATAATAAAGATAATCAAATAGTATTCTCACTAGTGGGGTAAAACTCCAACCCATAATCTAGACAAGTGATTTTTTTATTGGAGACAATAAAACTCCTACTCATAACCTAGACAAGTGATCTTTTTTTAACGGATGTCTTCAAAGGAGATGATTATTAAAAATTTTAATTCAGCCCATGAGGTGTTAACCTACTATAAGAGATCCAAGGGCAAAGGAGTTATATGCAAAATTAACTTTGAGAAGACCTTTCATAGGGTTAATTGGGAATTTCTATTTTTCTATCTCCATGCAGGAAAGTTTTCTAGCACATGGATTAGCTAGATACAAAGTCTAATCTCTTTTGCCTCTATTACTCCTTTGATTATTGGCTCATTGGCTCTCCAGGAAGGTAAATCAAATGCAAGCAAGGCTTTTGTCAAAGTCAAAGTTATCAATTTTGTTATGATTATGTTTCGTTTTAGCTTATGAAATGAAATATTTCGGTATCGGATCATTTTGGCGCTTCGTTTTGAATATATATATATATATATATATAAAAAAAGTATGTTCATAATTCATATTCTTCATAAACAATAATAACAACAATAATAAAAATAAAGATAAAAGATAAAAATTATGTTCACAATTCATAAGTTTCATCATCAACAACATATGAATAAGATAAAAAATAAAAACTTGTGTTCATAATTCATTCTCTTCATCAAATTCCTATAAAAAAGATAAGAAAAAAAATATAGCTTATAAAATTAATTTGAGAAACATATAATGCACATAATAGCAAGATCTTTTTTACCTCTTCGGAGCTTGAGATTGTATCTCTCAAAGACTAAATCATTTAGTCTTTTATGTTCAAGCCTATTATATTTTTTGGAATGAATAAATTCAAATTTACTTCAGTTTCTTTCACATCCAGTTGCACTACAATATTGACTAAGGATTCTAATAGCAAACTTTTGAAGTTCTGAAGTGTCATTTCCAAATTGCTCCCACCATGCAACTAATTAGAAGGGATTATTTATTAGTAACTTTAGAGAAGAAAATAAAAATCAATAAAAGTGAAAATGATTAGAAAAACTGATTAGATGTAGGGTTTCATTTTTTTTACATTATATATATATATATATATATATATATATATATATAAAAATGATCCTGAAAGATTTAAGAATTTACAAATTGGTCTCCAAAACATATTTTGTCGAAACAGTCGAAAACACACCGAAATGCTGAAACATGCCAAAACACACCGAAATGGCAAAAAAAAAAAATTGAAGTAAAATGTAGGGCTTATCTTTTTGGATAAGCCATCGAAATGAAATGTTTCGACCGAAACAACCGAAACGAAACTAAATTGATAACTTTGGTCAAGGTGATCCGCTTTCACCTTTTCTTTTCATTTTGGTAGCTATTGTGCTCATTTGTCTTCTCTCTAGAGAAGAATTACTCAGACTCTTTAAGTGGACAGGCTTAAATCCCTTATTTAACGACCCGTGAAGCCTTTATTTTGTAGATTTCTTTGATGCAAATGTCAATAGTCTCATTGCCTTAAAAGCATCCATCCTTGGGTTGAAAGAGTTTTTGGTCTTAAATTAAATTTATTCGAAAGATTCATAATCGGGATCAATATAGGGCATGATGATGTTGTGCTTTTGGCCTCCATAATGAATTGTAAGGTGTAGGCTGATCTTATAATTACTTATCTTGGATTGCCTCTACATAATAAGAAGCTCTCTAAGAAGCAGGGATGCCTCTTATTGAAAAAATTGGTTCCTGATTGGTAACTTAGAAAGAAAATTATCTCTCCATTAGATATAGACTCACCTTTGTTAACTCCATGCTGTCTACCCTCCCTTTCTATTTAGTGTTTATTTTTAAATTACCCAATTAGGTGGTATCAAAGATTGATAATATGAGAAAAGATTTTTTGTTGAAAGATAGGGCTAATATAAGTGGTTTCAACTACTTGGTATATTGGGATTCTGTTTGCAAATTACAGAAAAAGGGAAGGTCTAGGCATCAAAAATTTGAAACTATGAATAAAGCTCTACTTGCAAAATAGACATGAAAACTCATTAGTAAGTGACCATCCTTATGGAAAACCTAATCAATTAATCTTACTACTCAAGGAGGAACTAGGAATCATAGTCCAAAAATTCTTTTAGGCATTTTCATTAGTTTGGAAAGGGGTAATTCAGTATCTTCCTATATTTTGAAAGCATACATCCTTTAGGCTTAGGAATGGCAAAATCATTCGATTCTGAGAAGACAATTGGCTGGGATTTGTTCCTCTTTGCCTTTTCTTTTCTAACCTCTACACAAGGTTAGTCAAACCTAATGTCACTATGAAGGACTATTCCACAAGATGGTTCATCTGAGTTAGTGGACCCTTTACTTTTCTTAAGCTTAGTCAGATGATCAATTGCCTCAATGGTAGTCTCGATCAAGCCAAATAAGATGGCAAACATTCCTTCTTGAAGACTTCGCTATATATGTTTTTCTATTCCTTTGGCCTTACCGTAAATATGGTATGGAAACCTTCTGCCCCTAAAAGGTTTAAGGCATTCATATAGTTTGCTTTCAAGAATAGGCTACACACCGGTTATATTCTAACTAAAAAGGAATGGACAATTAGCTTGAGTTGTCCATTATGTGGGGCTTCTTTGGAATCCACCACCCATCTCTTTTATGTTGCCCTCTACAAAAAAAGGTTTGTGCTAAATTTATTAATCATTTTAGTTCAGTAGAAGCATCAAAGTAGAGGTGTTAAATGGGTTAGGCCAACTTAAGCCCGGCATGAGATGGACCAACTTAGGCTCAACACGATCCATTTGATGAGCCATGCTAGGCTACCCTCCCGAGGCCTGAGGACCATGCTAGCATGAAGGCCCACTAACTTGACAACCCACCATGAGCTGACACAACATAGCCCGTAGGCCGGCATGGCTCATTGCCTGTGCATGAGCATGGCTGGCACTAACTGGCCGACCTGCAACACGGCCCATTAAGCTAGCCCGTTAGGCATGCCAGGCCTATCGAGTTAGCTTGCATAAGGCCTATTAGGTCGGCCCATCAGGCATGCCTAGACAAGATGATTATTTTTCTAAAATACCCTTAAAAAGGCTTGTTTGGAAGATATTTTCATCCAATTCCCAAAATACTGCTTTCCAACTATCACAAATAGCTAGTTTTAATGGTATTTTATCCTTTTAGTCAAAAAAACCTATTTGTACTTCCCATCCAACCTCGCTTCAATACTTATAGCTCACCCCACACCAAACCAAAAGCTTTCTAAAGTTATCTTAAGCTATTTTCATCTTCTTACAAGCCCTTGTAATCCTTCTAAGCTATTTTAATTTCTTTATAGTTTTAGTCAGCTATTGTATTCTCTCTCTCTAGTCTTTGCTTTTACTCTTATTCTCTACGATTTATAATGTCTCATGCTGGTAGTTTGCACCCACTCCATAGCAAAAATTTGATTTCAATATCAACATATTGGAGTATAGAGAATACTAGTCACAAACTGAACCCAATGTCCCCGAGCCTACTACTGCCATATGCTGCATTGACTATTAGGTCTGGCCATTCAGTGCTAAACTTGGGTAGAATACTAGTCACAAACCAAACCCAATGTCCCCGAGCCTACTATTGCCAGATGCTGCATTGACTATTAGGTCCGGCCATCCGGTGCTAAACTTAGGATCTCTAGAGTATGGTGTACTTTAACATCGAGGAAATCACCAACAAAGGGCTCCATGTAGTGTATAAGTATGCAAAAAATATTATAACTATACACTCACAGAAGAATCGAACATCTTGCTCGGATTGTATCAAATAAAAGATAAAGAAGAAGATTGAAGACTTTCCTTTGAATGGCTACTAGATGAAGAAGAAAACGAGGAAGAGAGCAATGAGATGATACGACCGCGATGACAATCCAGTTACTTATCTACAAACAAGGGTATATATATAATTTATTTTTCAAAAATAGTATTAAAGAAAAAGATGGACTGACATGTGGGTCTAACTCAAGGTTGATACATGGGTCAGCATGTGAGCCTAGCTGATGGCCCAACACGTGGGCTAAGCCTATGTATCATGTTGGCCAGGTCAAGCTGAGCCATGTCGGCCCGTTTAACACTTCTAGTCACAATCTGACATGACTTATGGGCTGGTTGAAGGAAAAGATGCATCCTTTCAGATGGTAGACCAGCTTATGACCAGCTTATCATGGTGGTCTTCTAGTATATCTGGATTGAAAAAAACTCAAAGATTTTCATCTCTAAAGCATTTTCAGTGGTAGCATAACTTGTGCTAACACCCATTACTACTTCAGCTCCTAGAGCTCTATCCCTCTTGTTAGCTAGGCCACCTACCATTTTCTCTTGGTGATTGGTATTCTTCTTCCTGCAGGTGGCCTAGCTAACATCTAGTTAGTGACCGGCGTACGTACTCTATTGCCTCCTGGTATTCACTCTTGTATATCCTTGTTTTATTAATAAAATTTGATTTTTGGGACATGAAGGGAAAAAAAAAAAAAGAACGAAAAAACCTAAACGAGTGAGGAAAGAGTAGAGTTATACTGTGGTCAGGTCTAATACTGCGGCGGTGTCAAACTATCACTGTGGAAAAACGAAACAGGACAACTGCATGTCTCAAGGGGCGGCGGCCGGCGGAAGGGGAAACCGGCTGAGAGCAGCAGGCGTAGAATGGGACGGGGTGTCACGATTGACGTTAATAATTGGCCCAAATTTGAGATTCCCTTTATTATCATTAATCATCAACCGGACCAACGCCGGCCAACCCAGAAGCCTCCATTTTGGTGGCTAGTTGATCTCCTCTTTTGAATGAAATAAAATATGGGCAGCCGTCCGGCTGATCGATGCTTCCCCGTAGCTTGGTGGAAAGGCTGCAACCAAAAAGAAATGGTACTCTTTTAATCATAGAGAAAAGTTTTTGACTGAACTCCGATGCATAAAATATATCCTAAGCTTCTCTTTGAATGGAAAGAAAAAGTAGATAGAAGAAGAAAAAAACTAGAAAAAAAAATAAAAAAGAAAATAAAGTTTACCTGTTTGAATAAAGAGAAAGTAAGGAGAAAAAAAAAATAGAAGAAAAATAGAGGACAAAAATGATGGATCCCACATCGTGGGCCCCACGTAAAAGTTTTCTATCTGAAACTGAACAAATAACTCAAAAGTGCTCTTTCAATTTTTTTATTCCGGTATTAACCATTCTAAGAAAAAAATTGATGCATTTTTAATTATTTATAATAAAACATTATTATCAGCATAAATTATCATTTTTTTCCTTCTCTTTATTTTTCTCTCACTCATCCAAAAAAAGAAAAAAATATTTTCTTTTCAATTTTCTTTTCTTCCACTTGTTCTCCATCCAAACATAACCTAAATGTATGAATTAATTATGCATTCATATCATTGCACACGCTATGACCTAATGAATCATAGCATGTATGTACGTGCAATGATATAGATGTCCGATCAATTTGAGCATTCGATACATACTTTATGCATCGAAAGCCGATGCACAAAGACTTTTCTTAAAAACTTAAACATCCTGATAAATTCACAGCAGACCATAAAGAAACTCTTATACAGTTTTTTTATTTATTTAATAAACCTGTTCTACAATACTATCGTTCAAAACCTTTTCAGATCCCTCACTTTCTAAAATCTTTTTATCATATTTTAATTTTTTTTTATAAATTATAGTACCATCAACATATAGCTAAAAGTATGGTGTTGTAAATTTTATTTTTAACACATAAATCAGACATGTTACTTGGTTGCTTTTTTTTTAAGCTTTTGTTTAATTACTAACTCCGATCTGACCCAGGTCTTGCTCTGATGCAGAATCAAATTCTTGATCGGATATACTTCATCACAATAAGGAAAGAGAAGATTTTGAGCTAGTCCCAGGTGGCAAAACATGCTTTTGGTTACTGTAGATCATTTGAATCAGCTTCTTTTTTTCTAGTTATTTTGATAATAAAAATGATAAATTGTGTGAAACAACGTACAATGAAATTTATACAAGATAGATATGGTTGAATGATCTTGCTTATGTCAAAAATAGTAAATATCTCAAAGGTACATCTGATTTATATAAGACTAGATACATGCCCTTGCATGCATGAACATTACTTTGATTAATAAGATAAATAAAAAATATAGATTTATATAATTTTAAATTTTATATTATTAAATTTAAACTTTAAAATGATTATTTTAAATTTAAAACAAAAATAAGATGAAATATTTGTATTAGATCCATTGCATAATTTAATTTTAAAATTAGCTTCACTCTGTGTACAAGGATTTTTCTAGTAATATTCTAACTCAATCCATTACCATTTGCACATAACCATTCTAATTCACGTAACTAGTTGTCCTATATGAGAATATGATATTTATGTTTCAAATAAAATCATTTGCTATATCTCTTAATCAAATTTAAATATTAAAACATCAAAAGATTAATAATATTTAATTTTGATAGATATTTAAATCTAAGTGGATTGTCATGAAGTATAAGTTATTTAAATCACACGTAACATAAATTTTAAATAAAAATAACTCCATCAATCTGAAGTCTTTGTAGAGTTGAGGGAGAAATAGAGTTTTTTAATTTATAAAAGTGCCTTTGAATATACATATATATATATATAGATATATATATATATATATATATATATATATATATATATATTATATATATATATATATATATATATATATATATATATATAAAATCCAAAAGGAATATTATTTAAAAATAAAATTAATAATTTAAATAAAATAAAATTCTTTCAAGTATAAGATCAGAGAATATAAAGAAGATTCTTGCAGGTGATTTTTGCTCGTCAATTTTGCGCTCCCCTCCTCCATGCTTTTTTTTAATGGATTTTCACAAGAAAAGTTTAGGAGTTGAAAGCGGATGAAAACAATTCATATGGGATTAATATGGGAAGAGCATGAGATAGGACAAGAGAGAGAGAAAAAAAACATTGTTACATCTTTCTTTTTCTTTATTTTTTTTTTTTTCCTGCTTGATATTGCTAGTCCTGCATATTCAAACTGGGAGTTAAAATTTTTAAATCATTTTTATCGGGAATAATTTACTAGCTTGCTTCTGCACCATGTTCAGACTTCAACAAACTTAAAACCAAATTGGACCTATGACCGCAATAACATGTTTAAATGGATCCAAGTCCATTTGGACTGCAACATTCTATCGTGGCTTTGAGTTCTGATGCCCTAATGAATCGAGCTCACGGGCTATACCGTCCTCCTGTTTACTCATGTTGAACTCTCCACCAGTCAACAACAGGGATGTAGTGAAAATCCAATTGCGTATCAGACTTCAAATTCCAAAAGACTGATCAAATAGTTTCACAATTGTCGCTTAGATATGCCCCGTAATGCTCAGCACTAGCATACACCATGGCCATGGATTCTATTATTATTTAGCATCTGTACCGCAAAACATTACAGCAAAAGGCAGCGAATGGATCATCAATTCAGCCGTTCTCGACTTAAAAACACCAGCATCTGTTCGCATTAGGCCACTGAATATTTTAGTATCTGTCGGCGTGAGATTAAACTAGAAAAATTGACGGATCCTGATGGTGCCCCCACTTGAACAAAGAAAACGGGTGGGGATCTTTTGCTCAGGCCATGGCTCAGACCACTGGAAGCTCGCCAGAGTCACTGATGACCACTTTCTTTTTGGCCGGTCCCCGCGGTCGGTCTCTTGTGACTCGATCAACCTCACCACATCCATCCCCTCAAGGACCTGCCCAAACACAACATGCCTCTGGTCCAACCATGGTGTCTGCACCAACATAGCATACAGAAGTCACAATTTCAGATTCATCAGTAGCCACAATGTGCTAATATCAACCACAAGCACATCTTTGCACACTATTCTACCAGAGCCAACACAGGTCCACATAACAACGTGACCAACATGACTGAGCCTTAAACAAAGAAAAAAAAAGGGGGTCTCCCATGATCAAGATAATTTAAAATTTGAAGGAAATTTAAAATTGTACTCCAAGTTCACTAGAGTTAGCACATGCTCCTAGAAACATGAACAATGTGCCTGTGCAATTAATATATGCCAATATTTTTTATTCAAAGAGTTCTTCAAAGTCAGTGATTCAGATTTCTTTTTTCTTTTTGTGGAGAATCGAAAGCACATGCAAGAGTTTCTTAGTGCTCCAGTTTTCCATATAATTGTGACCTAAAAGTACAATACAAAAGGTTCCCAGACTTGAGTTTTCTTAAAAATATGGCTTGCATTCTGGATGTTTGAAAACCGGATCAAGTTGTCTTAAGTGCCTAACAATAATAATCCAACCCCGAAAATCTCGTAGTGGAAACCTTGTCGACCACACAAATGTGCACATCCACACGCACACGCACACACACACAAAGTGAACCAGACACATATAGAGGAAAGGATCATTTATTCTAAAAAATGAACCATTCATCACACATTGCTCAATGTAAAGATGAATAAAGGCTGTTCAGTTTTGTTCAATTACAATAATTAAACGAATTAACTTTATAATGTGCAGAAGATCTGTAAATTGTAATGGTTAACTTCCATGAAACTTCCTAAATCAGGATTTAAAGCTGAAATTTGCCATGTTGTGTTTGTGCCAGACACTGGTGAAGTTTAGAAGTGACATCAAGGTAACTTTATTCACCACACTTCATCGCACCATGTAATGGTATAGATTTCAGTCAAGATAAATAGATCCCATGTTATGATACACATCATGATGCATCTAAAAGCAGAAGGAAGCTAGGAAGTCTATGATAAAATTTTGGAAAATAATTTAATATAAGTGATAATATTGTTAGTTACCTTCACAGTGCAAATGAAGAACTGGCTTCCATTGGTGTTGGGTCCTGCATTTGCCATGCTAAGAACTCCAGGTCCCACATGAGATACTATAGATTTTTTTAAAGAGCTAACAATTAATAACCATGAAAGTGACTGATATTAGATGAAGACGCAGAACACAGAATTGAACTTACACTTGAAGTTCTCATCCTTAAATGTACGGCCATATATGCTTTTACCTCCAGTTCCCTGCAATTAAAATTTAAGTTTTTGGATAACCAAGACAACATTTCTACACTAACATACACATTCTCTGAATGAATCATCCAATACAATTGCTTGTCTATGTATGACCAAGGACCAACCGTAGACATCATAGGAAAAAGTCAGACAAGAATCCACGAGTGTAACTTGGTACCTGTTTATTCTGTTTGCTCTTCTTTTAGTTAAACCGATTCTATTTGATGTCTGTTTAAGCGATCAACAAAAGTATGAACTAAGGAGTTATTTTACACACAGAGAGCAGGTGATGTCAAGAAAGCAGACACCTGTTCCTGCTGAAAAAGGCCAATCCGCACCTTGACATTCTTGTACTAAAAAGAAACATGTTACTACTTTAAAAATTTTGCTAGGATAGAGCACTTTTTCTTCCCCACAGCACATGTTTGTAAAGAAGAAATAGAAAAATTATCAAGAAGCAGAGACCACATATATTAATTACTTTCATAGCCATGTCATATAGAAACATTGATGTCGAGAGGGTGATGAGAAATATGAACATTGACAAGGTTTACTGCATAAGGAAAAAAATGTAAAAGGCAAAATACAAGCAGTCATAAGACGATTCAAGTATTCCAAAATTGAGGTTCAGTAAATCTAAAGTTATGTTGGATAAGTTCAAAATTCCTTACTCATATATAATAAAACAAAATTGTGCACAATCTAAGCGGCAAACAAGTTAAAGGCATACGTTTGCATGAGGTGAAGAGAGCAACAGGGGCTAAAATTGAAATGGTTCCTAGTCAAATATGAATAAACAAAAGATTGAAATGAATAAATAAGCAGGCCAAGATGACAAAGTGATTTAGGTAGATGACATATCATCAACTAACATTTGCCTAGATTTCAATTGGGACCTACAGAAACTACATACATGCATGAAGGAAATGGGTTTTAGGTGTTGATTTAATAGTATAATCCCTAGCCCACTGCAAGGTTTAATTGACCTTTCTTAAATAGGGTTATAACTATTATTGAACAAAATCAGCTGGATGGTGAAAAATGTTTTTCTAAAAAGTAAAATGGACATCAAAAGAATGAAGGGAAGAGTGTTGTTCTTGCCCACGATGTGGAAAATGTCTTCAGAGACGAGATAGTAAGATGAGGTGCATGGCATTGCAACATGAAGGAAAGAGTGCCGTACTGAGAAAAAACAACCAAGCAACAGTGGAGGCCAATTTGGTAGGTGTCATTTCACTTCTTTGATTAACCACAAATCATATTTTTTTGAGATCTAAACTGCAATTGTCACCAATTAGATTCTAAAGAAGGGAAGAGGATAAATTTTTGGGCAGCAACTCATGCTCATATGCAAATGAAGAAAAGTTAATTATACCAAATTGGTTGCATGTGTTCGTACACACATAGCTCTACACACACATATACATAGATACAAACAAACATGTGTATATATACACATAGGTATGCATGGCAACAATATACTTTTATCAAAGAAAAACCACGGCGGTTATTCGCTGTGTACAATTACAACAGTAGCCCATCAAATCAGATATTCAATGGGCAATACTGGAAATATATCGAAGCAGCTACCTCTCAAAATTTTGAAAAGCAAACATCAAGGGACTTGTTATGGGAATTTTTACAATTTTATTTGAATAGCATCTCACCATAACACTCTTCATCCCTCTTGTTTTTCTTCTATCCCACTTTCCCAGCATGACCCAGCTAGGATTTTTCCTATTTGAGTTGCATCTGCACTGTGTGCCCCTCAGCTTTCACTCTATTATAAAGGAAGTGAAGAGCGTGGATCTTGGGATGCAGCTTATACTTGAAAGCAAACAAGGAATAATAAATCATACCAAATGGGCTGCATGTGCTAGTATTCATGTATATAGAGTTGAGCACCGGGCCGTGCCACCCATGGGCCGGTACGGCCCAGTATTGCTACAGTACCATGCCGTGCTAGCACGGCCCATTAAACCGTACCATACCGGGCTCGAAAAATTTGGCCCGCCGGCCGTACGGTGGGCGGTGCCGTGCCGGCATGGCCCAGAGCGAAATTAGACCGGGATTATTCTAGATCGCTCGTTCAGAGGAGCAAAGCAGTGTCTCTCTTCCCCTTCCCCTCTGGAACCTTCTCCTCTCTGCCTTTTACTCGCTTCCCCTTCCCCATCTAACCCTCTCATCGCCTCCATCGAATCAGAGGAATCCGTCTTCCTACTGCCATTGTTGGATCGAGAGAGAGAGAGAGAGAAAGAGAGATGAGTCGGGTGGCGAATTCGGCGTTGTTCGACGGGCAAACCAGCTGTTCCACCTCCCAGAGACGATCGAGAAGCTCGTGTTCCCAGCGGCCCGGCCGTACGACAACACCCACGGCAGCGAGGAGAGGGGCTTCGTCGGGGCCCCCGTCGACATACTTGAGACCCCCAAGGGCTACACCTTCCTCGACGTCCCGAGCCTCTCCAAGACCGACATCCAGGTACCTTCTTTCTTTCTCTTTTCCATAGCAGAAGAAACTACCATCCAAAATCGAAGAATTTATATATCTAATTTCGTGGCTTTAGGTGACGTTGGAGGATGAGAAGATGCCAGTGATCAAGAGCAGCGGGAAGAGGAAGAGGGAGGAAGGTAAGGAGGAAGGGTGCCGGTACCTGCTTCTGAAGAGGTGGGGATCCCCCAAGTTCTTGAGGAGATTTCGGCTCCCATACGACTCCAAGTCTCCAACGCCTCTGCCATCGCTGTCAAGTGCGAGAATGGAGTGCTCACCGTCGTCGTGGAGAAGCTTCCTTCGCCACCCCAGCCCAAGACCAAGACCGTAGCTTGAAGGAGTTTTAGAGGACCGAGTCGTTCTTGAGCCATGCCTCAGGCCGTGCCAGGCACGGCCCGTGGCCCAAAACAGGCCACATGCCGTGCCGGGCTCGAAAATTTATTTTCTGGGCCGTGCCTATTTTTTTTTTTTTCTGGGCATTGCCCAAGTCTACATGTATATGTAGATATGTATGCATATGTACATACACATATATCTGTATATATGTATAAATGCATGTATATGCATAGGTAGGCTATACTGGTATCAAAAGAAACATGCATGGGTCCTTCCATGTACAGTTAAGCTTGACTCAATTAGAACATCAGCCAAGCTCTGCCAATTTTTGGAGCCCGGCCCATAAATGAGCCAAGCTTGAACATCAGCCAGCAACAGCTAGGTCAGCTTGGATTAATAAAGCTCAGCTCAGAGCTTATATAAACCAAACTTGAACAGCTGAAGTCAAGCTCAGCTTGAGCTCTGTCCAAGTCTTATATACATACCAAGCCAAGCTTGAGCAGCTGAATACTCAGCTCAGGTTTGGCTCATTTATACCCTACCTGAAGCAATTATTTAATGGCCAACTCTGGTAACACATCGAAGCAGCTACCTCACAAGATTTTAAAAATAAACATCAATAAATTTTAATTTATAATTTCATTTTAGCTAGACTCTTCATTCTTCTTTTCTTCTCTACCTCTCTCCTCTCACTTCTTCTTGTTGCTGAAATACAAAACCTTCCTCCCATTCTCCTTTAATGGCTCCACTATGAATTTCCAATTTGACATTTATCGCAAGCCCCTCAACTTCAAGACTTAACCAAATCCCCTTCCATATCTTCCGCCAGTCCCAAGCTGCCCTCAACTCAACTCAACTCATATAAGCCTTTTCCCAACTACATGGGGTCAGCTACATAAATCTGCTTCCTCCACTCAGCTCTATTCAGGACCAAGTTGATATTAAATTATAAATAATTATATATTTTTTAATTATTTCTACCCATGCTAGTTTAAGTCTACCTCTACCTTTATTCAGTCCTAAGCTGCCTGCCCTCTCTTAGGTAATTTTGTAAACTTAAGTTGCTTTCAGTAATGTCATGTTTGTAATGTCGGAACTATAGCTGATTTTCTAAATTTAGATCTATTTGTAATTATTTGGAGTTTACACAATTTATTCAAGCATTTATTTACAATTGTGTTTCATAAACATTGAAGAACTACTAATTTTAAAATGGCTAATGTCAAAAAAATGTCAATATTTACACAAATACTATCTTATGAGCAAGGGATCACAGAGAAGAATACTAGGCTTAGTAATTTTCCGTATTGTGTAACTTTTAGATGAACTTGTCATTCTTTCCATAAGTTTTTTATGGGTTTTCTCTTACTGGTTGTTAGTTACCCTGCTCCCCACTATGTTTCTCATCCAAGCAGCCATGTTTTAAGGTATTTGACCAAGCAAAAAGAATTGTGGGCCTTGGGTTTCTTATTGGGTTATCGAGTGTTTTGAAAGAGAGCAACTCAAGAATGAACACAACAGAAGCTCAACCTTGGAGGAAAATAGAAAGAGTAGTGGGGAGACATTAGAAGGACAGGGAATGAGGGAATTAAAGTACAAGTATCAAGACATTGAAGCATGGAATGGAGAAGCCCAGCCAAGCAACGGAAAGGAAGTGGCAGAAGTGATGTTGTGGGTTGTGATGGTAGGGGAGGAAAGTAATGGGAAAAGTGTATCACAATGACAATCTATTGATTATTTTGCATATCTGATGGAGTACTCGTTATACCAAATTACCAAAACTAGGCTATTAAATGTTGACTTTTACAAGGCAATTTTAAGTCATCCGTATAAAACTTTAATGTAATACCCGTATATGAATATCTAATCCCATTCCATTACCTTAATGCCATCAAAATATTAATCCCTTCCCCCCTCTTTCAAGTGCACCCCAACTCTTCTCTATCATCTCTTTTCCTTCCCTCTTCCTTCTTTTCTTTGCTTTCCCTCTCTTCCTAGCCTCTCATGTCCTCCTCTTCAACATAAACACCAAGCAAGCTAGCGTCAGACACAATCCTCCAACCTCCAATGGCCACCATAAGTCTCGCATCTGACAACCCCAACATCTCAAACAGCCCTAGCAACTGTAGTTGCATAAAAAGCTTAGCAACCCCAACAACATTAGCATATCCACACAGCCTCTTCCCTTTTCCCCCAAACCCTACTCTTGTCCTCTTTCTGATGCAACCCACTCTTCTTCCTTCCACCAACACACAAACACACACACACACACACACACAAAAGGTGCCTTTGGGTCAAGCTCAAATTTAAGCTGAAGCCTACCCTGCAATAGTATTTCCACACTTGGACTAGACCTAGGCATATCATGTTGGATCATAAGCTTGGCATAGTCCAACCAAACCTAACCAATTTCCAACCTTGATGCCAACGTTTGCTTAAGTGTTTCATTATATAGTATGGTATGTACAACATGCCATCCCATGGCTCACACGGGCATCCTAAGTACATTAATTCATGATATAAAAAAGGGAGGGAAAAGAGATGAAAAGTATTTTCTACTTTATAAATAAAAGGGACAAGAAGACTAGTAGTGATAGAATAAGAGACAAAGAACAAGATGACTGAGTGGAATAACTTCTCAATCAACACTCCACTAAATAATCAATCATCCAATTACAAAAGTCAAGATTTGCCAAAGCTTCAACAATAAGATATGTAAATCACTCTATAACACATAATAACTCCCTCAACCTGCTCTTTCTAACAAACTAAAATTTATGTATTTTAACCAATCTTCCTCAAAACATGAATTTCCAGCATGATATCAATGTTTCCTAATTTCTTGAAATAATTAATTATCACAGCTCAGAAGTCTATAAGCCAGAAAATATAATTTGAATCACTAAATCAGCAAATTATATCATTTTATTTGACTACCTCACAAATAAATCAATTACATAAGAACTGCTAAATAAATCTGATCCATCTAGAAAAGCGAAATAACTATCCCAAAGCCAGACCCCCCCCCCCCCCCCCCCCCCCAATCCCAACCTTTTTTTCTTTTTATCCTCATTAATCATCCCTTTTACTAAGCAGCATGCATCCACATGAAGCAAGCTTACAATTGAATATTGAGAGGTAAATGTCATCACTAGTTCACCCTTTTAGTCAAACCCCTCTTACCCTTCCATGGCCTTGTCATTTTTCAACTTTTGCCAGGGAAGATGATGCTTGTCCCTTGTTGCTCTCATAACCTCCAAAAGTCCTCATGCAAATATGCATCTCCATTCAAAAATGAGAGTTAGAAAGGTAAACCTCAAATAAAAAGGAGAGCCCACGAGGCTCACACCATAGTGAAATCTGGGGATAGTAAGATATATAGAACCTTACACCCGCATGTGGTCAGATTGTTTCTATATTTCAAACCTGTGCAACTTTCAAGTCACAATAAAGCAATCTTACTGCTGTGCCAAGGCTCAACTTCTGAAGCTAAACCCGAACCTTTTCAAAATTTCACAACCTAGCTAAGTGCCTTACATAAATGACACCCCTCCAATAAAAGTCAAATTGACTAGGCCAAAACTTAAATTTCAATTCATATCTGTTCTAAAAGTCCAAAACTTTAATTCAGCTAGCCAGAAACTCCATTTAATACAAGGTAAATGACATCAAGGAGGAAAGGAACCATTCCATAAAGCCTAGAGATAATCTCATTTTTGTTTAATATATTTAGATGGTGGCACCTGCCTTATTTGACAAGGAAACATGCAAAGCTATATCATATATTCATTCATTAGATTTCTATGAAAAGGTTGTGGGCTGTTACTTAGAAGAAGAATAAATCCATTTATTTTAAGGAACAGATTTTGTCAGTCCTCTCTCATCTAACATGCAGCATTTATGTTGTTTACATAAACACAGCCCCCACAAAATTCCATGATTTGTTTTTAAAATTGCAAATCCTCCTATATTTAGCACACTGTAGACAAGAAATTTAATTTTTCATAAGTACAAATCATGTCGTTCTCATCATGCAGTATGACTCAACTCAACTCAACTCAACTCAACTCATCTAAGCCTTTTCCCAACTACTCATCATGCAGTATGACTCTTTCAAATTATTTCTTTTTGTCATATGTGGCTGTCCAGTTTGACATTTTCATGAACTATTAGCTATAAGAAGCTGATTAAGTAAATGAAATATTTATGATAAATTATTTTATTTTTATGATTCATAGTGAACAGATGGGTTGCACTATTATGGTGTTATCCATTAATTTTCATGAATCATTAAACAACAAAAAGAAATCCACTCGATGTCTAATTCAAAAACCCACAGAGATTTTGCTATTTCAAGTTTATTACTTTCAGTTGAAAACATATACTACATAAAAGATGGACATGATATTAGGTTGACATTCTAATACATAATATAGCCCAAAATATGGTAACATCTGCTGTGCCTCCTAAAGAAACAGTGATTGCAATAAGTGCCAGTTTTTCAATTCATTGCAGTGACAAAAATAAAAAAGTATTACCATATTTAAATTTTCTATAGAAGCAAATAGACTAAAATCAGGAAACAAGGAAAAAGAGGACGCACATTTCCCTTGTCAAAGTCTCCCCCTTGGATCATGAAATCTTTAATAACACGATGAAATGCGGATCCCTTGTAGCCAAAGCCTTTCTCACCTGAACAAAAAAATAATGATAATTAAGAAATGCATCTACATTTTCTTCATAATAAATCTAGTGGCCAGAAAATGATAAAAATATAAAAACAATATTAAAAAATAATGCTATATCTCAACTTGTACAAAGAGCTCGAAAATTTTCAGCTGTTTGGGGCACATCATCCCCATATAGCCCTATCACGATCCTTCCAACAAGCTTTCCCACAGGGTTCCCGATGCTTATGTCGAAGAACACTTTGTTGGTGATCTTAGACTGCAATTCCGCTTCCTGAAATTACACCAAACAACAGAACTATTATCAGAACCCAAAAGATACCCAAATATTCTTATTTTCAAAAATCTCAACAATCAAAAGTTCATATTAGCGGCAATATCAACAATAAATCCTATTCTCCCATAGCCCAATAAATTTCTCAAAAGATGCTGCAACAGAACATTAAGGTTCCATTACAAATATCAGATATCAAAACAAATTATATCTAATAAAACTCATGGCATTCTCATCTTGAAGGACTGCAACATTTTTATGGAACCAGAGAAAGGAAAAGGTTTGCTTTCTGTGATTAAGTTTCCAAGAATAAAGGATCCCACAAGAGTACAAAGTTAAGCATAACATCAAATAAGAATCCAAGTTCCACCACTTAAAAGAGAAGAAAGAACAAAAAAAATGAACTATGATCAGTCAGAATTTATTAAAAACCTAATAAAGCTTTCAAAGAATAATGCAATAATGTATTCATATCCCATTATAAAAAGAGTATTCCAACAAAGCATCAAAGTCTTTGGCATTATCTTCTAACAGCAAAATAGAATTAGAAAAGGAGGAAATTTTGCTTTCTTTGTTCCATTTTAATTCCCAAAATCAAAGTAATCACATATAACATCAAATAGAAATGCAGTTTCCGACATCAAAGAAAGTTGAATAAATACACAAACTGCAAGATGTACTCAAATTCCATTAAACCCCAATAAAATATTCAAGAATAAGACAATCGAACTTTTCAAGAATACTAAAATAACATACCAAACCCCCAACAAACATGGTGGATTTCAATGCAAATTACATCCAGTTCTCGTGACATTCTTTTCTCGGCTATTAAAATGGTTCAAAGGTGGGCAATAATTTGTTCTCTTTGTTGCAGCTTAGCTCCAAGAAGCAAAGCGGTCGAATATAACAGAAATCAAGAATCCAATTCCAGTCACTATATAAAGAAATATGGATTTCGCATGAAACAAATCATCACTACATATCCCAATGGAAACCCTAACCCAAAGCGGACAAGCAAAAGAACGGCCGCAACACCCTCATTCCCGTCTACTGACCTTCAACTCAGCACGAGCCGAGGTGGCGTAGCGGGCACTCCTCCGGGAGCACGAGACGGAGAGGGAGGAAAGCCATAGACACCAGAGATAGCGGCGGCAGAGGAGATATCCGACGCCGGCAGAGAGCTTCTCCGAAGGCCCAAGAAACCCGGCGAGGAGATCCGGAGTTGGGAGCGGCGGAGGCTCCCCGGTCCGGCCACCGCCGGCCGGACGCTCGCCTGCGAGAAAAGACAAAGAAACACCGTCAGAGAGAGAGAGAAAGAGAGAAAGAGAGAGGATTTATGAGGTCGTACGAGGCTGGTCAGAGAAGACGCCATCAATGGAGGAGGAAGAGAGGAAGAAGGGTTTAACGGAAGAAGCGTTGGCGGCTATGCTGATAAGAGCTGGAGGAAGGGGGAAGCAGCGTCGCTTGTTTTTGTTGGCAATGAGTGAGAGAGAGAGAGAGAGAGAGAGAGAGAGGGAGGGAAATGGGCTTTTTTATTGTCCTTTTCTTTTAGTTTCCTTTCCGGGGGGCTCAGAAAGACAGAAACCACTCTTTTTTCATTTTTTGCAAAAACCTCTGCCAATAAAAATAAAAATAATAATAATAAAAGGGTAATTCATTTGAAGGTGTAGCTCATCACTGTACCAATTAATGCATTTATTATAAATTTTAGGATCAATTTAAATCCCACCAAGATGATCGTTTATGTACCTACTATAGTGCTAAAAATAATTATGGCATGCATTCAAAGATTATCTTTCTTTTTTCATTAACGATAGTCAGATTGATTTCTTCCAATCTACTATAGGACTAGTAGGAATGCCCATATCTCCTTTTTTTTTATCCTTTGCTGACTATCTATCTCGTGCATTTTATCAGGCACACTAGAATCTTCGCATTGCCTCCTTCATGGTGAGCCCGTATGACCCCTCGGTCTCTTATCTTTGTTTGCTGATGACTGTATCTTACTGAGACAAGCTTCTGCCCATAATGCAGCCACTTTTGCTTTCATTATTTAGTCCTATTGTCAGGCCTCTAGGCTGAAGTTAACCTTCAAAAGTTTATGATTTGCTTTAGCCCGAAGACTTCTATTATAAATAGGGAGGCTATCCTCCACACCTTAGGCATCTCTACTCAGGCTGATCTGCTATTGTACTTGGGGATCCCCATTGCAGGAAGAAGGCCACGAAGCAATGATTACATTGACATAGAGCGCCGGATCTATGACGTATTGATGGATAGCAGGTCACTAGATTATCCATGATGGCGAAATCACCCTTCTTCGCTTGGTTCTCACTTCTCTTTTTCTTATCTTCTATCCAATGCTGCTATCCTGATAGCTTGTCTGAGAAGGATAGAGAGATGCTTTAGGGACTTCCTCTGGGTCTCTATGCAAGACGGTCATGGTATTCATCTGCAGACATGTGACACTATTGCATGCCAACTTCAAAGGTGGCTTTGGAATCTAGTCTCTGACCGTGAGGAGAGAGGCTATGATTACTAGACATGTCATGCGATTCCTACTGGATCAGCATTGTCTTTGAAGCTCTTTTATGCGTGCTAGATATGGAGATTGGACCCCATCTATGGATTTTCACTCTTTATGTGGTTATTCTTTCTTTGGAAGGAGGTTTGCAGGCGCGCACCAGCTATATTGAGCAACATCTCATGGATGATTGAAGATGGTTCC
The DNA here is from genome assembly GCA_900491605.1 of Calamus simplicifolius. Taxonomy (NCBI): domain Eukaryota; kingdom Viridiplantae; phylum Streptophyta; class Magnoliopsida; order Arecales; family Arecaceae; genus Calamus; species Calamus simplicifolius. The sequence continues at coordinate 694,774 of UESW01003919.1, read as the reverse complement.
TCGGTGGATGTTGTTTAGGATAAATGGATTGCTGATCTTCCCCTCTTCGCTGGCCTACCTTTATCAGTATTGATATTCCTAGTAGCATGTGGGTTACTGATTTGATCTCTCAAGATTTCTCCTCCTAGCATACTCCCATAGTGTCCCAATTTTTCGGTGAGGAGCTATCTCGCCGGATACTTTTCATTCCGATAATATCGAGTTACACATTGATACCAGATTATGGAAGAAATTATGTCTTTCTCGTACTCCGACTAGGGATCTCATGAAGATTTATAGGCCTTAGCTCAGCACATGATGGATGCAGCATGGATTTGGAAGCTTCCTATCCATCCCAGAATTTAACTCCTTATTTGGAAGCTTGCGTGGGATTGCCTTCCCACTTGCTCACTGCTCTTTAGAAGAGGATTGTCCATTCAGGCTACTTGTACGGTATGTGGTCAGGAGAAAGAGACTACAGATCATGCTATATTCATCTATACCAGAGTGAGATAGATATGGCAGTTTATGGGATACCACCCTAGGGATGGTGGCACAGGTTCTTGGTGGTCCCTTTTTCTGTGCGATATCTGGAGGGGTAATCAGCAGCAGGGCACCATTTGGGCCGCCATAGCATATTAGATCGTGTTATCATGGAATCTGCTAATTTTCACTAATGACATTGTCTCCTTCCTCAGGATAGTAAGGAAAGCCATATCTTTATCAACCGAATACACTCTATCGCGTTGCACTTGATTCTAATAACTTTGGCCTCTGAGGTTCCCCTGCTGCCTCGGCAGTGATTGGCATCCGGTCTTTATCTCTTGGAAGCTCCCCCCAGGGTTTGTTAAAATCAACTTTAATAAAAGTGTTCGAGACAGATTAGCAGGTTTAGCTTTGTTATTCATGGGAGAGATGGAGCAATGGTGGCGGTGGAAGGACTTGGCTTCCTAGACTCCTTTGTTCCTCTGGCAGAGCTTTATGCAACTTGGACTGGTATTTCCTATGCTACTCAAATCCTTCATGCTCATAGCCTCTTCATTGAGAGGGACTCTCTTACTGTTTTTCGATGGCTTCGGTAGGACTGCTGCAACCAAGTTCTAACCAATCCTCTGCTTTATGACATATGGTCAACCCTGCGCGATATCCACAGTGTTTAGATCCGTCACGTCTACCGTGAAGCCAACTCTGCGGTTGATTGGGTGGCGGGCACCGTGGCCTATCATTACGGATTTTGGATTTGAAAACAGGGTGGCCATTGTCCTATTATACTTAAACAAATTCTATTTTTTGATCTATCTAGGTTGACTCGCACTAGACTAGTATGATCACCTGCCTGTACCAAAAAAAAGTGGTGCATTGAGAATAGGGATGCAATTTTTTCATTTGACCGATTGGTACCATTTCTAAAGGATCAAAAAAGTTTTTCGTCTAAATAGCTTAGTGGGCACAAAAATTACTCATTTAATAGCTAAACGGATAAATGATCGAGGAAGATATCCTCCACCCCATCCCTATTTATCTATTCCCATTCTGTTAGCTTTAATATAATATATTTAAATTTTAAAATAAATATATATATATATATATAATTCTAGTAAAACATGTTTGAATCTCTCTGTCTTTTCTCTTCTTTCACACAGCCATCCAGAACATCAAAACCAAAACCCTAGTGAACCGATCTCTTTCTCCATTAGTATTTTTTAAGCTTTTAGTAAATTATAATTTTAATAAAATAATTTTATTTTTTTTATATAAACGGTCAAATGGATACCCACTGAGCATCTGTTTATCCAGTCGGATATCCCGTCCCTACTCCATTAACTATAAAAGCTTAACAAGGCAAAGAACGGCAAGGTTTTCCTCAACAGAGATGGGGACCGGTAGAGGTCACCCTAGGCTGTTCCGAGTCGTTGCCATCCCTTGTTGAGAAATGAAAGAAGTTAGCAAATCATTTAATTGGTCTGCTGCCTTATTTATACAAATATCAAACATCTAGTAACAATCTTAGTCTTTCAATGTTCACATCTCTCTAAGACAGGGCCAATGAATATTTGAATTATTAAAGCAATTGACTATAATAGAGGTTGATTTTTTTTTTTTCTGTATCAAAAGTGCGCATGTCTAGCTCTTTGTGTAAAACTGCACTTCTGTGGTTAGACTAAAATGAATAAATTTTATATTCTACCTGATCTCTGCTCTATCTTGGCAATTAGCAATGACTACTTTTCTTCCCTCATCTTATTTCACCTATGTTTGTGCAGTCTTGGATCTTAGATCTTTGAGTCCTACTAAGCGAGGACTTCTAAACACCTCTTACTTTGGTATGAAATTATTCGTTTAATTTTTATTTAATTTAATTATCCTTGCAGAGCTCATCCAATATGTTTTGGATAATTGTTTTTCATAAAATTTAAGAAATATGAAATTTATTTTACTGCTGCCTAGATTTTATAAATTAGGGCAACACCAGCAAATTCTTAGTTAACTTTCACTGTTAGTAATATTTGTTAACTTTTGTTTTACTTACTGCTCAGTAAAATTTATGAGCAAGGTATATGGTTGTTGGTATCTCCCATCACAATATATATATATATATACACACACACACACACGCCCACACGCGTTACTTAATAAATAAAAATAGGGTAAACAATGTCCACAATCATCTAAAAAGTTTCTTTAGATACAATGCAACCATTGGTGAACTAAAAAAATATAATACACATTCTAAATACTTGATGATGCAAAAAGGTTAGGCTAATTCCATTAATTAATTAGTTTTCAAAGATTATGCTAATATCTCCCCCACACGAAGCCTAGAGCATGCACTAGAACAACATATAATGATTCAAAGGGGTCAAAATAATAAACAACCACCATAATGAATCAAGATAATAATTAAGTTGATTAAATAAATAATTGTTGCCGCCGGGATCCGTCCTCCGACTCGGGCGCGGTCGATCTCCAGGAAGAGGGGGGCGGACCTGCAAAAAGAAGCCCACACGCGGGGGACGCTGGGGGTGGTCCTCCGCGGAAGGCCCTCCGACGCTCAAGTCAGTGGAGAAGAAATCGGCGATCAACCAGACAGTGGGGAGGTGGATCTCTCCGGGAGACCTCTCCGGGGGCGGCCAATCGGAAGCTCCAGAGGGCAGGAGCGCCGACGAGCTGCTGGAGAGAGCAGTGGGGCGCGCACGGAAGAGGCGCGTGCCTGTGCCCAAGGAGAGAGTGCGTCAAGAGTCGCGTACCTGGGGAATCTGCGAGTCTGATATTTATAGACTGTCACTTGGGTCTTGAGCGCCTTCTGGAAGGTTCGGAGGTTGTTACGATATGGAGGCGGACAGAATCAGGCCGTTGTGGGGCCGTTAGAATCCGTACCCCGTTTGTTCAGAGATCGACGGCTGGGAGAGCTCCTTGATGTCTCGAGATCTGGTTGAGTAGGCCTGGGGCGGTTATGATAGGTTTAGGCCACGTCCCGACATGATTCCTTGTCTAGGATGCCGTTCTGGTAGGCCCGGGCTCTCCCGCGTCAGGTTCCGCGGAGGTAAGTGTTAGGTTGTGGATCGCAAATGAAGCCGAGCTATGGAAGCCCGGAAGGGCCGAGCTACGGAAGCCCGGAGGGGCCGAGCTAGAAGCCCGGAAGCGAAGCCCGGAAGGGCCGAGCTATGGAAGCCCGGAAGGGGCCGAGCTACGGAAGCCCCGAGCCCCCGAGCTACGGAAGCCCGCCGAGCTACGGAAGCCCGGAAGCTATGGAAGCCCGGAAGGGCCGAGCTACGGAAGCCCGGAAGGGGCCGAGCTATGGAAGCCCGGAAGGAGCCGAGCTATGGAAGCCCGGAAGGGCCGAGCTACGGAAGCCCGGAAGGGCCGAGCTATGGAAGCCCGGAAGGGCCGAGCTATGGAAGCCCGGAAGGGAGCTACGGAAGCTACGGAAGCCCGGAGGGGCCGAGCTATGGAAGCCCGGAAGGGCCGAGCTACGGAAGCCCGGAAGGGCCGAGCTACGGAAGCCCGGAAGGGGCCGAGCTATGGAAGCCCGGAAGGGCCGAGCTACGGAAGCCCGGAGGGGCCGAGCTACGGAAGCCTATGGAAGCCCGCCGAAGGGAGGAGGTTAGCCTTAGCCGCCTCGCACGGATATTAATGTAATGACGATTTTACCCCTCAACACATGCCCTCCACTCCCTAGTTCGAAGCGTAGGTTCGGGCGTAGGGAGTACAAGTTCGAATGGCGCGTCCGGATGGGACGTCTTGGTTTAGACAGCTCGCGCAATGATGCCCTAATTAATGCGACAGGGCCATCCCGCCTTCGGGGCTAAGGCTCCTCCATGAGCGACGGTTGGGATTGCGCCACGCTACGAATCCCGATCGATCGGGCGTTTGTCGAGGCGATTCCGGACGCCTGGGATGAGACGCCCCGCCTCTTCAGGGCGGCTTCCTTGGCGGAGAAGCGAAGTGACAGCCGCATTGTGTATATATATATATGTGCATGCTCTCGGCGTCTTCTCGTTTTGCTTTCAAAAGGGTTCTGGCCTTTCATCTTCTTCGACGCTTATCGTTTTCGTTTGGTACCTCTTTCAATGGCGATGAGCCCCGACGATGTGGCCTCCGAGATCGTTGCCGAGGACTTGGGGAGGATTCATCAGCGGTATGGCTTGCCCTTGGACGTCGTCCTACGGGCGCCGGAACTCAAAGATAGAGTTACCCGGGATTAGAGTCTGGGGTCTTCATCTACGAAGATAGTTTGAAGGCGGGTCTTCGTTTTCCTCTCCACCCCCTGGTGAAGGAGATCATGACCCACTACAATATCAGCCCGTCAATGGTGGCTCCGAACAGCTGGCGGAATATCATCGGATTCATCTCGATGTGCCACCAGATTCGGATCGTCGCCACCCTCCCCCTTTTCCGCACCTGCTACCACCTGATTCCTGGGAGGAAATCAGAGTGGCCCTACATCGGGCCCGGAGATCCTTCAACGTTATCGCGGATAAGCCCTCTTCCATCAAGGGGTGGAAGAGTCGGTTTGTTATCGCGGAGGGGAACGTCGGTTCCGACTTCCCTCGGAGATGGGGGGATGTTGCAAGGGATGCGGAGACGCATCCGGCTTGTCGGCGCAGGAAGAGAAGGACTTGGACGTCCTCCGTAACGGACAGGTGTTTCGGCTAACGACCTGCTATCGGAGGGGGCCCTCTTCGCAGCCGGGCTCAGCCCCCTGGACCCGCAAGGTGAGTCCCTTTCATGCTGTGTATTTTCTCGATTAGTGTGCTTGGACCTGAGTATGTGTGCTCTGTTCTGACAGCCGCAAGGTCGGCATTGTCGAACCTCTCCAAGAGGAAGAGAGGAAAACGCCCCGGGGAAGGTAGCGGCGCGGATAGTGGCCGGCCCGAAAAAAGGGCTCATACTTCCGCAAGAGTCCGCCGGGCCTGGAGCAGTCATGGCAGAAGCGCCGGGGGCGAAGGAGAGCCCGGGAAGAGCGGTTATGGCCTCCGACCCTCTCGTGTTAGAGATCTCGGACAGCTCGGACGAGGCTCCGATGGCTCGCCGACCGTCCCCCCTGAAAGAGGAATCAGCGGCGGATTTGGCGGAGGTGGTTATCGCCGAGGAGCCTACTGTCCCCGCGGGACCGCCATTGGCTCCGGTAGGAGAGGGAGAGGCGGCAGCCGCAGCTGGAGAGGTTCAGGGAGAGCCCTCTCTCGGTCTCTCTGCAGGGGGGTCCGGAAGTAGTGAGGCAGGTCAGACCGAGGCTTCGGGGGAGCCTGCGGAGGAGATGCAAGTGGTAGAACAGGCCGGGACCTCGGGGGGCCCGGTGGCGGAGACACAGATGGTGGTAGCCGAGGAAGGGGCGTCGAAGGAGGAGACGCGACAAGGCGGGAGCTCCGCGTTGGGAGCTTCTTCGAAAAAGGTTTTGGGGAGGCTGGCGCTTGGGCTGGCCGAACTATCTGAAGAAACCCAAGCCAGGGCCTTGGTAGAGGAGGCTGGGAGGTTGAAGCCCTATCAGACGGGGGCCGCCCAGGCCGGTCCTTCAGGTGGGGTTGGCCAACCCAGCAGCTCGGATGCTGGTATTGAGGAGGCATTTTCCGCCATGATGAGGTCGGCCCTGTATCCGGGCGCGGATCCCTCGGCGGACAAATTTGCCGATCTGGGGTTGGTCGATGCTGCGTTTGGGCAGCAAGGCGTGGCCGAAAGCGTCCATCTCCTTCCCGATATCGATAATGCGACCCTGATGAGGATGACTCGGGCCTATGCCTCACGGGTAAGTTGCCATTTTCAGGTAGTGAACACGTCCTGGTCGGCTTAACCCTTACGTATTCGATTTTTATCTTGCAGAGTGTTCTGCTCTCTCGGGCTATATGCTGGCGTCTAAGCTTGGCGACAGGGGCCAGTGTTCAGGCCAGGAGGGAGAATGCCGAGCTCCAGTCGCGGCTGAAGGTGTCTGAGAAGTTCGAGGAACTCATGGCATTAGCGATAGAGGCTTGCAGGGGATAAGGGTGGCATATCAAGCTGCCCAGGCCGAGGTGTCCAAACAAAAGCGCAGAGTAGAGGAGTTGCAGGAACTCCTGGCGAAGAACGATGACGCGTGCCTGGAGCTGGCCAGAATTGAGTCGAAACATTCTGCGGAGGTGAAGGCGATGCAGAGGGAATAGCGAGAGTATGGGTCGGCTGGGCAAGGAAGCTGCCGACGAGAGGAAGCGTTTAACTAGGATGCTTGGCGAGGTGGAGGAGCGACTGAAGCGCCGCGACAGCGAAATTGCTCATTTGAAGGAGGGCGCTAAATGGCAACAAGGGGTGATAGCTCGGGTGAACAACGAGCTAACCCAAGCCCAGGAGGCAATCGGAGCCAAGCAGTTGAAGATCAACAATCTGCAAGAGAGAGTTGAGCTGGTCGGGGCTGATAGGACAAGAGCCAGAGCGAGGCTGAGGAGTCGGCCAAGATGTTGGCCAGACGAGAGGAGGAGGTACGACTCATTCTTCCCCCCACCTTTTTAGCTTTTTCCTATTGGTTTCTTGTGACGCCGACTTATTTCGGCTTTTTCAGATGGCGGAGTTGGGGCTGGAGGTTCGGGCTCTTCAAGGCGAGCTCGTGTCCAGCCGCAACAAGAGCTCAGAATTCGAGACGCGGGAAGGCGAGTTCGAGGAGCAAAATATCATTCTGCGGGCCCAAGTTGCAGAGGCTGAGAAACAGGCCGCTGAGGCCAACATGCAGCTCGCCATACTTAAGGGGAGGCAAGACGCTATCAGCGTAGACGCGTTCCATCATGGGATGGAAGAGTGCAAACAGAGGATACTCAGTGGGCACCCGGAATGGGATCTTTCTTTCCTGAGTGCTGAAAATCCCGACGATGGCGAGTCTGAAGAAGAAGATGAAGATGAATATGTTGACGTTTCTGATGCCGAACTTGGCGCCGCCCCTGGTCCCAGCGAAGCTGCAGCTTCTGAGGGACGGTCGCAAACTGCCGCAAAGGGGGCAAAAATATTGGAGAAGGGCGAACCTAGTCACGCTTCCGCAGATGTGACTGAGGGCTTTTCTAATCCGGTGTGGCTCCCGTTCTTAGGAGCTGTTCTTGTATCTCGTCTTTAGACATTTGTCTGACGTTTCATAGTGAAAGAATTTCCTGTTTCCATTTAAGTGTCTTTCTTGCGTGACTTTGCTGTCGTTTAGTCTCGCCCCGATCGTGAGTGACCTATGGCTCGCTGATGCCCTTGGGTCATCTTTATTCCGAGACTAGGAAACGTACTGGCTCGGGCCGATAGGTAAAACAGGTCGGTTTGGGCCGACGAGGAAGGTAGGTCGGCTGGAGCCGACAAATAGCATAGGTCGGCGGGGGCCGACAAGCGAAATAGGTCGGGGCCGACGGAAAATAGGTCGGCTGGGGCCGACAGACAAAATAGGTCGGCTGGGACCGATAGACAAAGTAGGTCGGCTGAGGGGCAAAGGGCCGACGGACAAAATAGGTCGGCTAGGGCCGACAGGCAAAATAGGTCGGCTGGGGCCGACAGGCAAAAGTAGGTCGGCTGAGGCCGATCGGCTAGGGCCGACAGGCAAAATAGGTTGGCTGGGCCGACAGGCAAAATGGGTCGGCTATCGGCTAGGGCCGACGGAAAAAGTAGGTCTTCGCGCTTTCTGCTATTCTGTCAACGCCCTGCTGTTCCGCAGGTGATTCGGTTTTTATTTTACCAGAATTGATGATACGGCGTAGTGGGGGGCATAAAGCTGCATCAGAGCTTTCCGGAAGGTGCTCTTTTCCTATGCGGATCACTTTGCCGTGCACGCAATCGCCACCATTGGAGGACGTCACTTTCGAAGGACGATACTCTGAGCCCGCCAGTTTTCGAGGTGCTGGCTGGCGATCACCCGTATTAAATGACAGTGATTCGGGATCAGGAGGAGATCTTCGTACACGTCGCAACTCAGGTGGTGGGCTTGGCGCGCAGTGGGGCGCCACGTCTATCCTGAGGGGCCACGTGGAGGCGTGGGCCAGGTGTTTGAATCTCGGGACTTTCAGCTTGATAGCTTTCCCGGCTTTTTCCTGCCTATAAAAAGGGGAGAAAGGGGTCATGTTTGGTTATCCCCAAAGTGTATTTTCCATTAGAGCTTCCATTATGCTCATTTTTCTGCTGCTACGAGTGGGAGGATCAAGCTTTCCTCTCATAGGCTCCTTGCCGCCGGATAGCTGGGGCGACTGGGGAGCTGCCGAAGAATGGCTCGCCCTTAGGGGATGAGTCCCGGAGATCATATGGAGAGCGCACAAAGAGGGCGCGGGGATCACACGGAGAGCGCACAATAACTCTTCCAGTGTGACCTTTGCGGTTCCCCTTCGGAGACGCATGGTAGGAAGTGCACGCGGGCCTCCCATGACTTACTTGAACTTCTCCTCCTTCCCCGATTCAGATTCCTGGGCTCGGCCGCCTGGGGAATCTTTTACCACACGGAAAGGGGGTGAAGGTGCATCGCCCGCCGACTCCTTGTCCTTGAGACTTGGCAAGGCGGGCGGTACGTACGGTTTGGGAGAGCGTTCCGACGCCGGGGTCCGCTGGCCTCCTGCTGCTTCGAGGGGTCCCCCGGCTGGGTGGTTTGGGATGGCCATCCAGATATCTCGATTGGACCACCGAGACATCGCTACCTCCTGAAGCCAGTCGCAACTATTGGTCACGTCGACCGTACCATCGGCTCGAGCTGGCTGGATGCGACCTATCGTTCGGTCCGGACGCTGGAGCATCACGATTGCCTAGGTCTGCTTTGGAGCAGTTGCCCGAGTTTTGTATTTGCTTTATTTTATGCATTTCAATGCTCTTGTAACGCCTGTGAGGCATTTGTAACTGATCTTGGTCGGCAATAAAGAGAGTTATATTCTGTTTCTCAATCTCTATCTTTTCTTGTGCCGATCTTGTAGTTATTGTTTTTGGGGTACAAAGGCGTTCCGCTCGTCCTTAGACGAGGATCTCACGCCGCCCGAACTAATCGAGGTTCGTGTGTGGCGGTTCAGAGATTTCGGCGAAGCATGCTCCTTACTCTGGTCAGAAGCCTGATATTTTTGTGCTTCGCTTTTACCGGGGCTCGGTTTATCGTGGGTCGGCCTTGGCCGAAGTTCAGGGAATCCGTACTTTTTCTCATCATGGTTCAGGGAACCTGTCACTCGGGTTGGCCGAGTTTCGAAGGTATTTGTCTTGGCCCTGCCAAGGTTCGGAGATTTGTGCTCGGCCCTGCCGAGGTTCGGAGAATATTTTACTTGGCCCTGCCAAGGTTCGGAGATTTTTGCTCGGCCCAGCCGAGGTTCGGAGATATTTTACTTGGCCCTGCCAAGGTTCGGAGATGTGGGCTCAAGGGAGCGACTCAGTTGTCATTGTGGGCCACAGCGTTAGGTCCACGTGGCGCTTGATAAGGGGCGCCAGAGCGGAACGGCGGTATATTGTCACGCTTTTATTGGTGACGCCACTCTTCCCGAGGGGACAGGTTATTGGCCGAATGCCGGACTTCCGCGTTTCCCAAAAAGAGGCCGGCATTAAGAGGCTCGGGGAAGCGCCGAACATTTATTGCGAGGGCCGACAGATCGGAAAATGTTTGCTTGGGGAATTCCCGAGCAACCTGCTCGCTTACCGATCTCGCTCGGGATGGGGCGCGACACTTCGGATTTCGCAAGCACTGAAACGGCGACGCGTGGCAAGTTCTTATGGGTCGGTGGTTACGGCGCGACCGATAGAGATACCTGCTTGGCGAGTATAAATACGACCGAGGGGCATTGGTTTCGGCCATCCCTCGGTTTAAGTTCAGAAAAAATGGCCTCTCCAGGGCGATCATCAGTCGAGTCGCGTTCCTCGCTCGACAGCCTGCCGCGTTCGGAGGGGAGGCGTACCTCCGTCACTGTTGACGGGGAGGGCCTAGCGTCGGCCTTTGCGAATAATCAGCAGCTCGCGAGGATCGCCGAAGAGTACCTGGACGTGTCGGTCAGGGAGGCGGAGGCCTCACGCCGGTTGATGGACCGGCAGAGGGAGGAGATTACGTCCCTTCGTCAGCAGGTGGCTGACCTGACGGAGCGCCTGGAGGAGCTGCTAGCCTCCGGGAGTGACTCCGAATTCTGATTTAGGGCCTCCTTCTTTTTTTTGTTTTTTACTGCCTCTTTGTAATCCCTTTTTATAATGAAAGATGGATCTTGTTTTTGAAGTCCCTTTCTTCAAGAGTTTATGGCCTTGACCCGTGTGATGAATTAGGGTGTTGGCGTGGCCCCATCGTTTTTGCGCGTTGATATAGGCTTTTGAACGACGGGTTATAGGGGCGTCACCCAAAAGGTTTTCAGTAGCAGAGAGGGGATCTCCTAGCTCTGCTTGGGGCCTTTGGCCGATTACGCGGGGCTCAACGGCCTCAAGAGGGGGTTTGCCAATGGTGGCTTCTTTTTGTGCGTCGACGGTTTTTGTTTAACGCGCTCGTTTTTAAACCGGACGAAGTCCTTCGGGGACTATTTGGGGGCCGCCCGGCTTTGGTCGGGGCCTGTGCACTCGGTTTTTATCTGGGATTTCAGCCCGAATGATTTTTACCTGGCCTTGCCACGGCTCGGAGGATTCGTTGCTCGGCCCTGCCGAGGTTCGGAGAATATTTTACTTGGCCCTGCCAAGGTTCGGAGATTTGTTGCTCGGCCCTGCCGAGGTTCGGAGAATATTTTACTTGGCCCTGCCAAGGTTCGGAGATTTGTTGCTCGGCCCTGCCGAGGTTCGGAGAATATTTTACTTGGCCCTGCCAAGGTTCGGAGATTTGTTGCTCGGCCCTGCCGAGGTTCGGAGAATATTTTACTTGGCCCTGCCAAGGTTCGGAGATTTGTTGCTCGGCCCTGCCGAGGTTCGGAGAATATTTTACTTGGCCCTGCCAAGGTTCGGAGATTTGTTGCTCGGCCCTGCCGAGGTTCGGAGAATATTTTACTTGGCCCTGCCAAGGTTCGGAGATTTGTTGCTCGGCCCTGCCGAGGTTCGGAGAATATTTTACTTGGCCCTGCCAAGGTTCGGAGATTTGTTGCTCGGCCCTGCCGAGGTTCGGAGAATATTTTACTTGGCCCTGCCAAGGTTCGGAGATTTGTTGCTCGGCCCTGCCGAGGTTCGGAGAATATTTTACTTGGCCCTGCCAAGGTTCGGAGATTTGTTGCTCGGCCCTGCCGAGGTTCGGAGAATATTTTACTTGGCCCTGCCAAGGTTCGGAGATTTGTTGCTCGGCCCTGCCGAGGTTCGGAGAATATTTTACTTGGCCCTGCCAAGGTTCGGAGATTCCTGTTCGAACAGACAGCTCGGTTGTGCCGAGGATTGGTAAGCAGTATCTGTTTCTTCTTGCAATTTATAGCAATATAGTGCATAATGATTCACGCAACAGGTTTTGAGGAAACAGATAAGCAGGAATGTGTAGTGAGGCATGCGAAGATGAATTCAGAGAGGACATACCCTATTGATAATATTTACGAAGGTTGTCCGCGTTCCAAGTCCGGGGAATGGACTTCCCATCCAGATCCTGCAGCTTGTAGGTTCCCGGTCCAATAATCTCCGCTACCTGGTACGGGCCCTCCCAGTTTGGCGCCAGCTTTCCTTGCTCCAGCGGTTTGGAAACAGAGGCCTTTCGGAGGACAAGGTCGCCGGGCAGGAAGGTCTTCCCTTAACTCTGGAAGCATGGTAACGGGCCACCCTTTGTTGATAGGCAGCCGTTCTGATCCGGGCCTTCTCTCTGATTTCCTCTATCAGGTCGAGGTTGGTGCGGAGTTGTTCGTTGCTAGCTCCTCCGAGTAGCTTTCCACCCGCAATGATGGGAGGCCGACTTCCACAGGGATAACGGCCTCTGTGCCGAAAGCCATTCGGAATGGGGTTTCGCCGTCGGGATTCTCGGGGTTGTGCGGTAGGCCCATAAGACATGATGTAGCTCATCCGCCCACCTGCCTTGGGCTCTGGAGAGGCGAGCTTTGATTCCCTGGAGGAGGGTTCTGTTGGTTACTTCGGCCGCTCCGTTGGCTTGTGGGTGCCCGACCGAAGTAAGGTGGTGACGGATTCCATGCTCCTCACAGAACTGGCGGAACTTTGGAGTTGTCGAACTGCTTGCCGTTATCGGTGATTATAGTATGGGGAGGCCGAATCGGCAGATGATGGACCTCCACACAAAGTCTCTGGCCCGTGCCTCGGTAATTTGTGCAACCGCTTCCGCTTCGACCCATTTGGTGAAGTAGTCGATGGCGACAAACAAGAATTTCCGTCCTGTGGCAAGCGGGAATGGGCCGAGGATGTCCATCCCCCATTTGGCAAAGGGCCAAGCGGAGGATATAGAAACTAGCTCGGCGGAAGGGAGCCTTTGGATGCTTGAATGTCTTTGGCAGGGGTCGCAGGCTCGGACTAGATCGTCCGCGTCTTTTTGCATGGTCGGCCAGTAGCCTTGTCGCAGCACCTTGTGGCAGAGGGACCGGCTTCCCAAATGGTTGCCGCAAATCCCTTCATGTACCTCGCGCAGAGCATAGTCCGCTTCGATGGGCGAAGGCATCTAAGCAGCGGCATGGAAAATGACCGCTTGTAAAGTTGGTTGTCAATCAACACGTAGTGGATGGCCTGCAGCTTCAGCTTCCTAGCCTCTCTTCGGTCGGACGGAAGCGACCCTTCTTTGAGATATTTGAGGATAGGGTCGAACCAGGATGGTTCGGCCTCAACTTGCATCACCCGGTCGGCTTCCGTGATGCTCGGCTTTTCCAGAGTCTCCAGGTGGAACTTTTGTTCGGCATCCATCGTCTCCGTGGTTGCCAATCGGGAGAGTAGGTCGGCACGGGCGTTCTCAGATCTGGGAATCTGAATAATTTCAAATTCGAAAAATGGGGAAGCAAGTTACGCACCTCCTGGAGATATCGAATCATGTTCGGCTCCCGGCTTCAAATTCTCCCCGAACATGGCCGGCTACCAGCTGAGAGTCGGTGAAGGCGTTGAGCTTTTCCACCTTCAGATTGCGGGCGATCCGGAGACCGGCTAACAGAGCTTCGTACTCGGCTTCGTTGTTGGAAGCCGGGAAGGAGAATCGGACGCCATACTCGAAAGGTCATCCCCTCAGGACTGGTAAGAACTAGACCCGCACCGGAGTGATGGGCATTGGACGACCCGTCGACGTGGAGGAGCCACCGGGCTCCAGACTTTGGCTCTTCAAGGGAGTCTGGGGTAGAACCGTCCTCCGGGATGGTACACTCGAGGAGGAAGTCGGCCAGTACTTGGGCTTTGATGGCTGGGCGAGGCTGAAAATGTATGTCATGCTCGCTTAGCTCGACGGCCCATTTGGTCATTCTCCCGATGTCTCGGACGGTGGACCACCGCCTTGATGGGTTGGTCAGTCAGGACCGTCACGAATGTGCTTGGAAATACGGTCGTAGCTTTCGAACTGAGGTGATTAAGGCCAACACCATCTTTTCAATCCTGCTGTACCTCGTCTCCGCATCGCGGAGCAGCCTGCTCACATAGTAGATCGGCTTCTGGACTTTGCCTTCTTCTTTGACTAGCACCGAACAAACCGCACTCTCGAAACAGCCAGGTACAAAAATAGGTCTCTCCTGGGGTCGGACTGCTGAGGAGTGGGGGCGAGCCGAGGTACTTCTTGAGATCTTGAAATGACCTTTGGCATTCGGGAGTCCACTGGAAGTTTTTGGCCGATCGGAGAGTTTTGAAGAAGGGGAGGCATCTCTCGGCCGACCGCGCCACAAAGCGGTTAAGGGCCGCTATCCTCCCGGTTAGGCGCTGGACCTCTTTACAGATGCAGGGGGCGCCATTTGTTGGAGAGCTTGAATCTTCTGGGGGTTAGCTTCGATACCTCGCTGGGAGACCATGAAGCCGAGGAACTTCCCCGAGTTGACGCCGAAGGCGCACTTGGTCGGGTTGAGTTTCATCCCATATTTGCGCAACGTTGCAAAGCTCTCCGAGAGGTCCTCAACATGCGTGGCGCTTCCTTGCTTTTGACCAGCATGTCGTCCACGTACACCTCCATGTTCCGGCCGATTTGCTCCTTGAACACCTTGTTGACCAGCCGCTGGTAGGTTGCCCCTGCATTTTAAGACCAAAAGGCATAACACGGTAACAGTAGGTACCTCGGTCGGTTATGAAGGCGGTCTTTTCTTCATCTTCGGGGGCCATTCGGATCTGATTGTAGCCGGAATAGGCGTCCATGAATGACAGCATCTGGTGGCCTGAGGTGGCGTCCACGAGCTGATCGATCCGAGGGAGGGGGAAGCTGTCCTTCGGGCAGGCTTTGTTGAGGTCGGTGAAGTCGATGCAGATCCTCCATTTGCCGTTCGACTTTTTCACCATGACGACATTTGACAGCCAGTTTGGGTAATTTACCTCTCGACGAAGTTGGCCTTTATGAGTTTGTCGACCTCTTCTTCAATGGCTTTTTGCCGCTCTGGGGCGAAGCTTCTCTTCTTCTGCTTAACAGGCCTGTGCATCTCGTCCACATTGAGATGGTGGACGAGGACCTCGGGGTTGATTCCTGGCATGTCGGAGGCGGTCCAGGCGAAGATGTCGGCATTGCTTTGGAGGAATCTGATCAACCTGTGCCGAGACTCTCCTTTGAGTAGCGACCCGATCCTTGCGGTTCGGTCGGGCTGAGCTTCGTCCAATGGTACTTCCTCCAATTCCTCTGCCGGTTCTCCCCGTTGTTCGGCGAAGTCTTCGCGAGCGTCTAGCCCGTCAACTTCGGGCATTCTAGACTGAAGGCTCGTAACGAAACATTGCCGAGCCATGGCCTGACTTCCCCGAACCACTCCAACTCCTCGCTCGGTGGGGAACTTCATAGACAGATGCGGGATGAGACAACTGCCTTGAGGGACATCAAGCCAGGCCTGCCGAATATGGCGTTGTATGGGGATCTGAGGTCGG